>JAPQRQ010038049.1:6429-23318 GCA_037367365.1 Apogon talboti | reverse complement strand
AAAAGTGAAGCATCTTTTCAAACTTCTGTGTAGAGATGCACAAGAGCAGTAGAATCACATCCAGGTAGAGTGACAGATTCTGATCTGTGACTGGTAACCACAGCTTACTCACATTCTTCCTCCATACCTGACTGAAAATGCCTGTGATCAGCCAAAAACCTCAAGAGTAGATTTTCTACAGCCTGAAAACACAGGCCAGGAGAAGATACAGAAAACTCACATCCTTTCAGATTATTTGAATGACAAAATACTGAAAGGTAATTATGGTTATGATTTATTTATTTATTTTTTTGGCCAATTGATGCTTAAACTATCTAGCAACTTTAATTCAAGGTTCACATTTAAGGTTAAGACACCATATCATTAACAAGTGAATCTTCAAGAAGGACTGCAACAGTTCCAATCACAAATGTGATTAAATCAAACCTAAGATGGAGATATGCCTCAGTTTGTGAATCCTCACCTCCTAAGATTTTTTTTCCCCATCAACTTTTCCATTAAACAACATTTGTGTCTAAGTTTCCCAGAGACACATGCATTCCTTTATTCTTTGGGAAACATCTGATCCTTGTAATTAAAACACCATTCTATGTTTTCCAGGAGCTTTTCTCTGCCTGTAACCCTATTGTGACCAAGCCCAAGCCCAAGGTGGAGCTTCCCAAGGAGGACACGCCTGCAGAGCAGAACGGGCCTGTCAACGGACAGGAGAAAGCCCAAGACGAAGCCACAGACAAGGGAACAACTGAGAACACAGGCAACCCCACGTCAGAAACCACAGAAAACAAGCCTGACATGGACCTTGACTGAAGCAGCCTAACGCCCCCCGCCCCCACCCTACTCCCTCCCCATGCAAAGTTGAATGGGAGCTGGTTGTTTCAGATTGAGATGCAGCTTCGGTGTATTTCAGACAGCAAGTGCAGGCTTTCAGGAAACTGCACTCCACACTCAAAGCAAGCAGGGTGATTAGCACACTGAGCAGTTCCTGGTGGTATCTCTGTCTCATGACATAGCATGCCCTCTCTCTTTCTGGATGACATAAATAAAAAGCCAGCTGCAATAAGCCTGTTTGACAATGAGCGCTGTACACATGATGGTATTTATTTCTGTTGTGTGCTCTGTGTGTTCTGGTCTGTGTCACAATATGGTTTTAATAAAGGTATTGAAAATCGCATGATGTTTTTATTACCTTGAAAGCAGCACAGCCTTTTTATCTAAAGGGGGGGGGGTGATGCATAATGCATAATGAATTATTGTGTATACATTTTCAGACACTTCTGCCGTTAAACCACAATCTCAAATTTTATTTTTTCTTTACAGAATTTTGTGTTTAGTATTTCATTTCAGTTTTTGTCTTGTGTACATTCTTAATTTTACCTTTTAACATTAATTATGTTTTTATCTAGCTATATATTGTTTTTCATATAGTCACTTTAATCTTGTTACACCTACAACTGAAGCTTCTTTGAATTTTACTTGGCTTTGTTGAGGGAGTTATTTCTATTCTTTTCCAGAGAACACTAATATTTCCATCGGGAAAATGAACTCGTATATCATAATACTGCTATATATTTCCCTCTGTCACTTGGGGACCCAATAAAAACAGCTGTGCATCTCACGACCCTCAGTTTGGGAAACGTATAAACGGAACTGTTAACATGAATTTTTGTTTTGGTTGTATTTAAGGTTAAATATTTGTGGTTAAGATGGCTAAAATTTTTTAAAAAGTATTAATATTTAATAAATGTACTTATTGTTTGCGTCGCCTAGCAACCACTCTACGTACTACGTTATGTGGGATTTAGGAAAACCTGAGGTATGACAGCGAAAACAGCTGGAACACTAAGAACAGCTACTAAATTATTTCTTGTAAGATAACGCTGTTAATACACGCAGACAGATTTTTGTTTTTAAGCCCACTCGTCATGATGACGTTTGGGGTTGGTAACAGTATTAGTCTCTAGCAGTGTTGAGCTTTAATTCTCAAATCAGTGATTAGCTAGCTTAGCCCTTTAGCTTGACAACTATAATCTGCTAATAAACATGAGTTCAGTGAACGCCACCCCCGACATCACATGATCAGTCCAGTTCCTCTGTTCCGATAAAAGCTGCAGAGTCCGACCTACAGCTGAAGCGTTAAGTATTTTTCTGCTCCTTTGTTAATATAGTTTATTAATAGCAGCTAAAAAGTTTTGGTTAGCAAGAAAGTATTTTTCCGTCTTTGTTGTTAGACACACGATTGCATTAACAGTGATCTAATTGTCCTCTCGGTGGATATATTGCTTAATGAGTCTAAAGTCTGATTTAGGTGTGTTTTGTCCTGAATAACTTCGAGGGTAAGCTCTATCAGAGAAGCAAATCGACTTGTTTTCTTGCTTTTAGCAGAACAATGAAGCTGATCATCCTCAATGACTATGACCAGGCAAGCGAATGGGCTGCTAAATACATAAGAAATAAAATCTTACTGTTCAAACCTGGTCCAGACAGACATTTCACACTGGGTCTCCCAACAGGTAAGCAGGAGGTTAAACCTTTTTACATCAGAACTTAGATAATAGGAGGCTTACAGTAATGCAGTTCTGAAAATATCCCTTCCTCTGTTTCTTTAAATAATTTCCTGATTGTAATTTGTCCAGATGTGATGCAAATGTACACGTTTCTGTAAACGGAGGTGATGTTACTAATTGTTCAGAAAGTTTAACCATTGATAAATTAATCTGTAGGATGTTCATAGCTGTTCAAACTTCTTTAAATGCAAAATGAGACATTAAAATAAAACAAACGTAACAGTCTGTGACAATACGTGTTTTATGTTCAAAAACATCAGATCCATTCATTTAGCTCACATCTAACATATCAGTGGAAACATATGAACGACTCCATTAGTTATTTTGTAAGCAAACGTTTTAGGGATGTGTTTACTGCACTGTTGGTATTTTCAACTGGGTTTTTTGTGATCATATGATTTTTGGTCTGTCTACAGGGAGCACTCCTCTGGGTTGTTACAAAAAACTGATTGAGTACTACAAGAATGGAGAAATCTCATTCCAGTATGTAAAGACTTTCAACATGGATGAATACGTAGGTAAGTCATCCTCACCCCCTCTTCACACATAAAATAGATAATGTTTTTTTATGTATTACAAGATAAAGAGTAAAGATTGATCTTATATAAAGCCTGTCATAAAACCCTGTGTAGGACTTCCGAGAGATCACCCTGAGAGCTACCACTCCTTCATGTGGAATAACTTCTTCAAGCACATAGACATAAAAGCAGAGAACACCCACATCCTAGATGGCAATGCTGCTGATCTGCAAGTAGAGTGTGAGGCTTTTGAGGACAAGATAAAAGCTGCTGGGGGGATCGAGCTCTTTGTTGGAGGTCAGAAATTCACAGTGTAACCAGAATTCTAATGTGTCATTTTTAATGCATTAAGGTTTGAAACATTAATATTAAAACTATCCCGCCCATCAGGTATTGGACCAGATGGCCACATTGCCTTCAATGAGCCTGGATCAAGCCTTGCTTCCAGAACCAGAGTGAAGACACTGGCACAGGACACAATTATTGCTAATGCCCGGTTCTTTGATGGAGATTTGTCAAAAGTGCCCACCATGGCACTGACTGTGGGAGTGGGCACTGTAATGGATGCCAAAGAGGTTAGCAGTCTATGTAAACGCTAATCCAATGTACTTTTTAAAAATTATTTCTTCTTCAACATCTCCAACACTATAACTACTCCTCCTTAGTCATAGATGCTTCAGATTATAATTTTCTATTACTTTCAGGTCATGATTCTTATCACTGGAGCGCATAAGGCATTTGCTTTATACAAAGCTATAGAAGAAGGTGTGAATCATATGTGGACAGTGTCTGCATTCCAGCAACATCCACAGACGGTTTTTGTATGTGATGAAGATGCCACCTTGGAACTACGGGTTAAAACTGTAAAGTACTTTAAAGGTGAGATTAAATAATACTGTTATGCAGAGATTCTTCATCTTTCATTTTGAAATACATCTTCAGCCCAGCCTGCTTTGCAGTGCAATGATATTATCATTGTTATTAATCATACAGAACATGCTGATTCTTGTCTTTTTTTTTTGTTTTAGGGATGATGCATGTGCACAATAAACTGGTTGATCCTCTTCCCTCTGAGGCCAAGAAGATCTGAGGGGTTGTACTCTAAATTTTGGGTTCATATATGAGGGACACTCGGATGATTTTTGTATTTTGAAGAAGCAAAAAATAAAAAAAAGCGGTGCTTGAAGTCAAATACAATCAATCATTGTGTACAAGGTTCTCAGAGTAATCTTTCAGGTTCACAGGTGATTCTTTATATAGTCTTTTTTTTCAATTCTCTTTTTAGTAGGATTTTCCATGGTTCACGTGTTTATTCACATAAGAATTTACCATTCTCAGCCATTCATCTGTAAATTACAACTGAATCACACAGGAATACACCTGCAACTCCACAGACAATACAGATAAGGATGATTGGTCCTCCTTCAGCAATACAAAAGATGAAATTTATTCAATACAAAATTAAGAACTAAACTCCTTAGAACAGGAATGCTGGGGTGCTCATTTGCAATATTAAAATAAAAAAAAAGGTTACAAAAGGAAAAAACGGGGGTGAAATGGACATAAGACATGGCCTTAGACAAACTTTGGTCGAACTGGTGTGACATCCCATCTTTTCAAAAACAGACCTTGTTCTAGTCTTATTGCAAAAGTAATTCTTTCCATCTTAAAAATGTCATGACTGATGTCAATCCATTCCTCCACTTTGGCTTTCCTACAAGCAGAGTTTAAAACCTGAAATAAGTATTTGTCATTAGAGGAGACATTTTCTTATGGTAGAACTCCTAAGTATAATGATACAAACTCAAAAGGAATGTCTGTCTGGAATACTTTTTACAAAATTTTTTAAACCTCCTGCCAGAAAGGGAATCTTTATACAGTCTTACTTTATATGTGTTGTTTTAAATAAAGGTGCTAAGTGGTTAATTTTTATACTTTTGTGCCCCTGTTTTTGTGATTCTTATGGTTTCAATGCTCAGACTCGTCTGCGTCTCATGTCACATGACGAAAAAGAACAACTTGTGTTGCATTTAGGCACTCTCATGATTTCCCAAATATTGACAGCATTCAAATCTTATCGTGTATAGTTTTGCTTTCACCACTGACGCAGTTTAGATAGATTTTTAAGAGAAACAAGTGATATAGCTCCATGTTGGTGCACGACCTGACTCTTATTCTCATAATTGTGTGATCTCGGTAACTTGCTGTGATCTCGTATTTCCGACGGTAAGGGAACGCGTCTTTAGAGCCTGGCTGGTACGGTGCTGGAGTTGGGAGGGTGAGAAGGAAGGAGATGGCCGACTAGGAGCCAGCCGTAATTTTCCTACTCGTTGCTTCTTCTTTCACCGACATCTGTTTGACGTTGCATATCTTCAAACTGAAGTGGGAAGAGGACGTCTTCAACATTCCTCTTCCACAATGGCAGAACAAAACAGTAATGTGCGGTACCAGGAGGTGGGTAGTGTTTAGTTGGCAGGCTAAAATGTAGCTCTGTAACGGCTAGCTTCGCACAGTTAGCTAACCTTATCAACATCAGGCTGTCACTGAGGAAAACAAGCTCGACCGACATTTGTCAACGGGCGAGCCTTAGTTGTCGTTAAATATCTCATTTTACATCATATACATTTCTCAAACTGAGACAAACTCATTTGTCATGTTTCATTGTCGTCGTAACCCGAAGGCCAACGTTAAATGACCCATTTTCATTTAGCAGGTTGCGTTGGTTTAGTTTGTAGCTAGTAGGCAGTGTTTGTTGGCCTAAACGGGATTACAGTATGTGTCACGGTTGTCTAACCCTGATATGATTATCCTAGATCATTACATGAGAGGTGACCAGTCCGACCTGTCAATAAGTCCAGACGCACACCTTATACTGTGGCGGACACTGAGATTAACTGACACTGATATGAGATGTTTAAATCCTCAGTCCGCTGTTTACAGTTGAATCACCTCTGTTGATATGTAAGAATACTGTGAAATCACACATGGAACCACTATAACCATCTCAGCTACGTGCAGATATGGTTATTATGGCCACTTGTTGCACAGTACATCAGTGTTTTTGATCAGCTTTGGCAATCCAAATGAGACAGCACAGTTTTAGGCATATTTCTCTAGATTGCCTCAGTTCATCTGTCTTATGTTAATTGCATAAATTGCAAATAATAAGTGCGAGTTGACAGTGACTGCAAGCACAGTATTATTTACATCCACACAAAGAGCTTCACTAAAATAGAATGTTTGCAAACTCCACTTTGTAATCAGTTGTGACATTATTGAATTATGTTTATTTAGTTGGTGAATGAAGAGGAGCCAGCAGCACAGCCATCCCAGGAGGGTACTACCCAGGATGCACCACCTCCCTACAGCAGCATTGCTGCAGCAAATGCAGGTCAGGAACCTTAACCGCAACATACAGTCAAATCACTGCAAGATAGAGGGGGGTGAATTATTTAAATGAGGAAGTTGCCACCACTTTATAATGAATTTCGTTCAAAACTGAAAGCACCACATTATAGCTGAGTGTTTATTAATAACATGTTATGAAGCAATAAAAGCAAAAGTACTGGTAATCATTGTAAACAGTGGTTAACAGCCACATTGTTGTTGATCACTGTATTTCATCTGGCTCTCAAGCTATATTATATGCACCAAAAACAATGTCATGTATGTTCCCAGCTGTAACCTACAAAAATTTCATTATTGTAGCTTGTTGCAGAACTATGAGTGCCTCAAAATTTATGAACCATCCTTGCATCTGTGAAGTGAAACATTATTGTACAAAGTTAAATGAAGATATATTTTCAGACAAGTTTTTGAAAATGAACAAAATACAGTGTTTTCCATGAAAGTCAGTAACAAAGTAATGATGCGTGACTGTACAAAAATTCATTTTGAGATGACATTAACTTAATTGATTGCCTGAAGTAATTCAGTTGTCCTGTTGCTTAAATTAAGATAAATTAAATAAAAACAAGTAATTAGTGCATTGTTTAGTGAATAGCCATTGTTTCTGTTGGCTTTAGCCTGTGTGTTGTTTGGGGCAGAAGCTTTTGTTCAAGCTCTGTTTAGAAGGTATGATGTTTGCAGACTCATTCCTAAGAGGGCATAGGTCAGCACATTGTATAAATGGGTGTAACCTTCAGCTCTTCCTGGGTGAACATGAGCACCTGATTCAATGATTCCGAAGTCACAAAGGAGGTTTCAATGTAGCAGCTTGATGACCCAGATAAAAGTATTATAAGACTTGTGTGTGCAGAGGATACAATATCGCTGCCTTTTTGCTTCAGTCCTTCCTGGTCTGATTTAAAATGATGTAGTGCTTTTTAAAGGAAATGAAAGACATTTTTTCCTTTGTCAGCAACTCATATTAGATGTTGAAGCAGTTTAACTAACCCTTGGGTTCTGCTTTACCATAGACATTCTCTATTCTAGATATAAATTTAGTTTCACCTGAGAAAATTACTTGGTAATACAATGTACACCATCAAAGAGACCAGCACATATTATTATGTAATGCACTTTACTGTTGTGGAGTATGTTGAAATACAAAAAGAGACACTGAATGGTGTCCCTTCAGTTGTTCTGCACAGTCCCTGGCCACTTCCATCAGTTCACTATTCATGATTAATGGTCAGTCGGTGACATTTTCACTACGTGCTGTTGCAAATACACTGAAGCAATAATAGTCTGATAATGTACTGAAAACCAAGCATTTAACCATTGAATGATGTCTGTTACCAGGCTTTATGTATTTATATATTTTGAAAAAAGGGTCTTTCTGTTCTCATGAGTATCTGCTTGTTTGTTACAGCTTTCTTTGAATGCAAGGAAGATGGAGGACGATTTCCCAACCCTCCCTCCTATAGTGTTGCCACTACTTTGCCCTCCTATGATGAAGCTGAGAGAAGCAAAGCAGAGGCTACGATCCCCCTGGTCACTGGAAGAGTCACGGTAAGAGATTTTAGAAATGTTCATCATTCCTGTGTGTGTTATCACTTATTACCTCATGAAGTTTTCGAATTGAACATATGCAGTCATTATGCGTTCAGCATACTGTAAGTTGTTCATGTATTAAATTCCCTGTTTCTGGCTGTTTGTGTAGGAGGAGGACTTTGTGGCTCGGGATGACTTTGAAGATGCTGATCAGCTGCGAATAGGAAATGACGGCATCTTCATGCTCACTTTCTTCAGTAAGAGTTCCCCTGACAGTGTAAAAACTGACTTGTGTGAAGGATTTCTGAAAAAGTCAACTCTTGGTGTTTGAGTTCAATGTCTGGGCCAAACACGTTTCAGTGTTTCAAGTATCCTTCTAATTTTTTCCCAGTGGCATTCCTCTTCAACTGGATCGGCTTCTTCTTGTCATTCTGTTTGACCACGTCAGCCGCTGGCCGATACGGGGCCATCTCTGGCTTTGGTCTGTCCCTCATCAAATGGGTTCTCATTGTCAGGGTAAGAACTCATGGCTTTTACTTGACTGAAGATCAGTTCAGTGGTGTGTAAGGGTCAGACGTATGAGCTCACTGAACGATTGCTGTATCTGCCTTCCAGTTTTCCACCTACTTCCCCGGTTACTTTGATGGGCAGTACTGGTTGTGGTGGGTGTTTCTGGCCCTGGGTAAGTGAGAGGAACTTAGATGTTGAGCGTCTGTGATGGGAGCCTCTCCTTTGTGTTTTCTCATTTCAATGTCTTTTCTTTGGGCTCCAGGATTCATGCTGTTTATCAGAGGCTTTGTTAACTATTCAAGAGTGCGTAAACTGGCCGATCCTACCTACGCCACTCTCCCTCGAACAAGGGTACTCTTCATCTATTAGAGGTAAGTTTTATTATAGTGGTCAAACCCAACACATAGTAATTCTTGCATCAGATACACACAGATTCACAAGTAACAATACGCTGATACTAGTCAGCACTAAATCTCTTGTCAATGTTTGGTTTAACAACAGAGGTCTAAGGTTCATCTTTCCTATCTTGCTTCAGATCCAAACTAAACAAAATACTGTTGTTTAGTCTTAGTGGCTGGCACTATTCTTTATTACATTGTTGTTTCCAATGTCTGATCATGTTTGAACACTTTGGAGGTTAATGACTCGTCTAATTTTAGTCAACAAATAACAATAAACACTATGTAAACTAACACAATAAAGTGTATAATATATAATAATAATATAATACATTATGTGATAACTGGACAAGCTGGATGTTAACAGTAGCTGCGTTTCTGTAAATGTCAAGTGAACTTTTTTAAAAGTAAAAGAAAAGGGTAAATTATATATGCTTCCATTTGGAGTGAGTGAACTAGGCTGCCAGATGTCATCAGCAGGTGGTGGTATAGAATGCACTACATATGGCTGATGAACAGAGTATTCTGTTGTTGTTTTCCATCTAAAATGGCTGTGATTTCATTTTTCACAAATGAGAAAAGGAATAATCTCCAGCTGATCAATAACCTATGAAAAAAGGCAAATATCACCTTAAGAAGGAAAGTTTTTTTGTGAAATTCAGGAAGTTTTTGCCATTTCTGTAAACATTTTTAAAGTAGAATTTTAAAATGCACATAAAATATATTTATGGAAACACACCTACTGACATCAAGCAGTAAAACCATCAACTAAAACATAGGGTAATGTAATGGCACCTAATTATTGGACAGATTAAACAGTAGACTTACAACTAACATAATAATGGCAGGAAGTTGACCAGCCCGAAATATTTTCTTGGTAACATTGTAATGTTAGTGGCTAATGGGTCATTTAGTGAAGTCAACAGCCGTTTTATCCCGCCAACATTGTGTGATGTTGAGGTTGTTGTTAATTTGTGTTCTGTTACTGGGGTCTACTGGTCTAATCTAGCACAGAAAATCCATTAAGAATCAAGAGGTAACTTATGGAGCTACTGCGGCTGATAGAACTCTTTCAAACATCTCTAGTGTATGACGTCCATCCAGAGTTAGAAATTACATTTGTTGCTGTTGGAACTTGCTCATAACCGATGTAACCTAGTGCAGGTGTCTGTGGCTCTGTTCACACTGCAAGCACAAGTAGCTCAAGTCTGACTTCTTTGCCCATGTGTGACCCATATCTGATTTTTAAAAAAAAACTTATGACAGTCTGAACTGCACAAATCCAAGTTTTCCCAATCAAACTCGATCACTTTCATATGTGGTCCTAAATCGGATACTGCTGTCATGTCACTTTTCATTCAACTTTTACATCTTTGAAATGAGACAGATATCGCAATTCTGTACTGGAGGAGGCGGGACCAGGAAAGATCTGCATTTGTTTCCATAAACAGTGTGCTGCGGGTGACATCATGTCTTCTTCTGTGCATACTTCAGGACCGTAAACTGTTTACATAAGTCTAATGACATCGCACTTAAATAATAATGTGAACAACCACACAAAAGAAATCAGATTTTAGCATAAAGACCTGCAGTGTGAACGTAGCCTGTCAAACACACAACACTGCAGTCACTGTGTTGAAACTCAGGTGGCCCTTTTTGACAAACTCCAACAGACAACACATTACACAAACCACTTCTAAACCATTTGTGTTACTTGACTTCAGGTGTGGAAGAACTGGACATGTCCAAGACAAACAACAACAACTCTGTGGAGTTTCAAACTAAAATGAAGACAGACGAGTTAGAGATGAAGACGAATCCCAATGAAATATTCAGGAATTATATCACTTGTTTTATTTTGTTTGAAACTTTATTAATGGATAATGGTTAACAGTAATAGTCCCTAAATGTACTCATTAGTGGCGAATGTTAAGTGCTATTTACATCTTTGTCTGTAATGTATAAGTAATGCCTTATATCATTTGATGGTAGCATACAAGCATGCATCTGCCCTTATGGTCAATATTAGGGAGCGTTTCATGTTGGTGATACTTGGATGAAAGCCAACAGGTATTAAGACAACACTTTTTAGATCCACTATAAGCATGCAAAACACTTTGTAGTCTGCACCCGTCTCAACATATGGTTTTATTGTGACTATAAACGCCTGTTTTTAGACACCACATACACTTAAACAGTTACGCAAGGCTGTAAATGACAACGCTAATATACACATAAGCACATGATTCACTCACCTGTTGGCTTTAAGTAGTGTGTCCCTCTTTGTAGCCAGAAGGGGGCAGTGTTGTCCGCTGCTTTGAAGTCATTAGAAACTGTTCATTAAGGGCATTCTCATAATGAAACACATGCTTGTGATTCAGATGTTATATCAAATTGAAATGCAGTGTCAGTGGAACACACCAAAATTGGATCCATGTGCTAGAATTATGATTTGTACTTTTAAATCAGGTCAAATTAAATCCACCCTGAAAACAGAATTGAAGTCACGGCGACTGTATGACGTCAGATGGCCTGGTATACATTTAGAAATGTAAACATGTCGCAGTTGAAGCCAGATGGTCAGAATGTCAAGCAAAAAAAAAATAATAATAAAATCAAAACCCCCGGAGCAGGTCGGTCCACGCTGAGAGGGCGCCGACTTTGACCGTGATGAATTCTATGGGTGTATGAGCACATTTTCTGGTTCACATCCTTTAAAAGCTCATGTGGACGGAACAGCCCGACCTTTTCCTGACTCGCTCAGCTCTGGGAGTCAGTGCAGAAGCTCCGTGGTTATAGATTAGTCTCAGCCGTCTGGACTGCAGCGCTCAGACGTTTGGGTCATAGTAGCTCAAATTCCATTTTCAGGTGGATTTTTGCCTTTTGATTTAATTGTTAAATAGGGAAGGGAAATATTTTTTTCTTTTCTTTTTTTAAAGACAATATTCATAAGGTGTAAGGCATTAGCTATCTTGTGGGTGTTAAACTGTATCAAAGAATGTCTGCGCAGGTGCACTTTTAGAAACATAACCCCTAAAACCCAGGTGAGGGTCCCATCATTTGACAAATGAAACCAAGAATGACTGATACTGGATTTTACTTTGTTTTATGTTGTAGGTAAAGGGGATGTCAGTGTAATAATGCATAAATGGATGATGTTAACAGAAGGATTTGCTTTAGGTCAGTGCGGTGCTGCAAACCGAAGCGTTTGCAGCACCTCTTCATGTTCATGACTCCTGCACAGCTTTGATACAGACCCACATGCTTCTTTCTGTGTGACGTAAAGCTGCATCCATAAGGTTTTGTTGTTATGAATCTGTACAGACAACATTTAGTGTTAAATAAATGTCACTTTTAATGCGTCTTTGTCTGGATTTCTGTCTCCTCTCATTATTATTATCACATTCACAATCAGACTGGATACTTGATACAATATGTTAGTGAAGACATGGAGAGTGGTACATTTTAAGGTAAGTATTTCACATGTTCAGTGGATGGAGAAGGTTTACACAGACAAGTTACTGATACAACATATGTACACGGCCTTATTTTGACTACTTACTGAAGACAGACGATGCTAAAAACAAAATCACAAAAATAGGGATTTACATTTTTTGATCTAAAGCGACGTTACAGTTTTTTTCTGAATGCTGAAACAGATTCTCGAAGCCTCATTCCCAAAACCACAAACACACGTACAGCTGATATATTTCACACAGTGGGATGAATTGGGAATACACAAACCTTACATGCTTCTTGCAGAAACTTATACACTCAAACACTAATGCATTTGGAATTTCATTCTTGGTTTTTTTAGCACAATAGCTTGGTTATCTTGATCATCTTGTTAATTACATTGTTCACTTTGCTTTTTTTTTTAACTTTATTTTGTTGAGTATTTTGTTGATCTCTCCTCATTTTGGTATATTTTGTATTTATTTGTTGATTTTCATTCATTTCTTTGGTTCAGTTATCACACAGAACAAACCAAATCTACAAGATTATCCTCATTTCTACCATCAATGAGCAGTCTATGGTTTCTCAAATGACATGGAAGTGTAAAACCTAATTTTCGAACCCATGAAATAAAGTAATGTAGTTGAAATCTTGTAAAAAAAAAGTCTAATAATCTGCCTTTTTATAATCCAAATATGCTGTAGTTTTTTCCATTTTTCCTGATGCCAAAATTTTTACACCCATATTTTAACACAAAAAAAAATTTCCTCACGTTTATCACCTTTTATACCCTGATCATGTTTGTATTCCTGAATTTGATGAATTAAACTCACAAGATAAGAGGAAAAAATGTTAAAAACAGTCAACATCAGAGTTTTCTTTTGGTTTGTGGTGGTTTAGGAGCTGGAATTAGTTTTTGTTATTATTTGACCAGAAACCATTCTCTGCTGCTTAATTTTGACATTTATTCTTATTTTTCTTATAAAATAGTTCTTTGGCTTAATAATTTTTCTCAGTATTTTAAGTAAATATGAAAATAATAAATATTGTTGTTTAGTTTTCATTCAAATACATTGACTCCATATAGTTAAAGGTTTATGGATGAAACTATTGCATAAATAGTGACTGCTCTGTCTCAACAGTCAGAAAAAACTAAGATGTGATGCATGAATTAAGACAAAACATCAGGTTAAACTTGATTACAAAGTTGGTTTTTTTTTGGCCTCCACCTGTGTTTTAGGATCATACGTGATGAACCAGATCAGGTCCATTACATACGTTCATGTTGGTTGAGGCGTCAGTCAGTCTCCGGAACACTCCAGCTGTCGGGGGAGGAAGAAGACGGCCTTCTGTCCGATGTGGGTTCTGGGGCCCAGTTTGGGTTTCCCGTTCTTTTTCAGACCCACGTACCAATTCATCTCCTTGTATTTCTGAGGCTGGTAGGTGTTGTAGTGGTTCTCCTCCAGCTTCTCCAGGAAGTAGCACTCATCATTCACTGTGGGCTGAGACGCAGAAACACAACAGAACAAACAGACGATGATGATGAGACTTCAGACTGGGTTTGAGTGTGAAAACTCCGGTCCACCTTGATCACACAGGTCATCAGGTCAATGTTTACTCACTGAACTGTACAGACGGCCCTCGTTGTTCATGGCCAGATATCGGCCCGTTTCTGTTCCTCTGATGACCACAACGCCTCGGTCCACCGCTTTGAGCTGCACAACAACTGGAGAAACAAGACAAAAGTAACCACATGTGGCCACAAACTCACCAACCAGCTCCAGTATTACATGATAAGTTTTTCTGTAAAGGACACATGGTGAGAAAGAGTTTTATTTTCTATGTTTATTTTAGAGGAGGATCATGGCCTCGATGAACACAACAAAATAAGATATTTTAACCATTAAAGACCGAGCACTATTTATGTGGGGACTATGAAATCATCTTTTCGCTACATTTAAGCTTTCCTTAGTAATCATTTATTATATTATTTTCTGTATTTTGAATTTTTCAGTCAAAATCTAATGTTTTACTATATTTAATTTAGTGATCATATAGGTGATCATAATAGTAAAATCTAAGTTTAATATCAGAACAGGGAAAACAGAGGAAAAAGTGACTTTTTTAGCAAAATAATTCACTAACTGAACATGAAAACAAGCATCTACACCCACTGTCATTGATCCAACTCCATGGGTTTTACTGGTGAATCAATGTTGTAGAAGATGACGGTGTTTCCACGTTCACTACGGAGCCTCTGAACGTCCAAATAGGTCATATCTGAAAAGCTGAGAAACTGCACTTTACTTGAATTATTTATTTATAAGATTAGTGGTTCAACAGTTATTAAACATTTTAGATCAGAAGATGCTTTTGATGCCAGTGACTGTTTAGGTCTTTGAGGATTAACAATAAAGTCAGAACATTTGAGAAAACAGAACGTTATGAGAATAAAGTAAAAAAAACAACTTCACAGCATGTGCATCCATATTATAAATATGTATATATTATTATTTATATATATTAATATACAGTGTGTGTATATATATATCCTCATGGTGGGATCAATAGTCCTAAATTATCCCATCTTATTTTATTCTTGTATATTTTGACTTTTGTCTAAAAATACGACTTTATTCTTGTAGTATTTTGACTTTATTTTCCAAATATATATATTTTTTTCAATCTCACTGTGGTCCTAATTCTCTTTTGCAGTGTTTCCCTCCTTTAATGTCAGAAATGTACACTCTCCTAAGTCAGTGTGACGGGATGACCTTTATGGTTTTAGTAACCTCTAACTAGAGGCTTTAAGTCCAGGTCTGCTTCAGTTTATTCACAAGCAACTAAAATACAAGTAATAATGCAATATATAAAAACGTAAGTGAAATGAGATATACTGAAACTCTGATCTTGAGTTTATTAATACATACAGGCTCAGACAATAGTAAATAACATAAAAATGTACAATCAAACTAAGAATAAGAAGTACACCAAAACCAAAAGCCTACCCCTGATCTAAGCCCAGATATCAGTCTGAACATCAGGGAAATAGTTAAGATGCAATAAATAGATGTGTATGATACATGGAAACAACAGGGAATGTAAATAGTAAAGTAGTCATTTAAAATGCAATTAAATCAGATTAAAAATCAAATTTTCATCACCAGAAAACCTGAATTTCTGTTTTTTGAGTATTTAATGAAAGGTGGATGGATGGATGGATGGATGGATGGATGGATGGATGGATGGATGGATGGATGTTTTTGAGATATGGAGCTAAAGGTAAAAGTTTTATTATTATTATTATTATTATGGTTGTTGTTTTATATACAACACCACACATATTCTTGATAGATTGTTAAAATACATTTATGTGTGACACCAAACTGATACTCAAGTGATAAATGTCATGTGTATGTTTGTGTATATGCCTATCTGTAGTGTTTTGTGATGGTCTCGGCCTGTAAACGGCCTTTAGATGAACTTCATCAGGTGTTTAGTTCCAGAGGATGTGTGTGTGTTTTCCTGTGAACACACCTGCAGCTGCATGTACCTGGGTCTTCTCTAGTGTTTGTGTGGTGTTGGGTGGTGCTGCAGATCCTCACCGTGGACGTCCCCGTCGTCCCTGTGGCCTTGCACCGTCCCGTCGGGGAGAATCTGGAGGTGATGTCCGCCATTCATGCAGTACAGCCGAGTCCTCCGCCTGTGGTCCAGCAGCAGCAGGCCTCTGTCCACGGTCCGCCCCACGACCCCGTCCACGTCTACCGACACATCCCCGTCCATCCTCCTACCCGCGGGGAGACGAGCCCGAGGTTTGGTCCGGTTTCCGGTGCCGGATCGGCTCAGTCCCCTGTGGCGGTCAGGTGTTCACATGGCCACGTGGACGAGCGCGGAGACCACACGGGCAGAAGGATGCGCGTCCCCGAGCCCGGACGGAGACACGGATGGAGGACCCAGACCACATGTTGTCCTCACTGTTTTGTTTAGACTTTTTAATAAATCGACTAATAGATAGACAGATGCCTTTATTAATCCGTGAAGGGAGAGATTTTACAGTTACATCAAAACACACAAAAAACAAAATAAATAAAAATAAAATAGATAAAACACCTGGAAAATCATAACATGCATTGGATGGGTAGGTTGTTCAGTATACTGCTAAACATCAGGATAAATATCCCAAAACATTAAAAAGGTAGCCACTTTTAACGTACACCTGGACTGGAAATATCCAAACTAGTGTTACTGTTGACATTTAATTTAATAACATTTTTTTTCTTGACAAAATAACACAAAGACAAGACTAATGGCCTTTTTAAATTACTTGGGTATGTTGTATACAGCTGTTATCCAGGTGTGTGTGTGTGTGTGTATGTATATGTACTTTTGCATGTATATTAATGTGTGTGCGCATGCGCATGCGAGGCTGCGTGGACCTTTCTGAAGTTTCTGTGTAACATTCAATTATGTTGTCATCCTTACATCAATAATACTGATAATAACAGCAA
>JAPQRQ010038037.1:0-17546 GCA_037367365.1 Apogon talboti | reverse complement strand
CATGGTCTAATTGTGGTGGTGAACTCAATAACAAATATAGTTATTGTGGCAATTCATGATGCACTTAAGTAAATTTGAACTGAAGCCACCAAAGAGGCATCTATGGTTAAAGCCTCAAAGGTCTGTGACAAAAAACAAAACAAAAAAAACATTGTGTTTTCGCTACTGAGCAACCAGTACATTGCATCTTTTAACTCTACCTCCATGCAAGTGCTTGCAAGGCTGGTGGTCAAGGAATTGCAAGGAAAATATTTCCAGCTTGTCTTGCATGGACTAAATGAATCTTATTAAGGATTATGTGATCTGCATGAACAGCCTTGTAAAAAGTAGAATGTAATTGGAAACATTTTACAGCCTACTCTGAAATTGACATTTACAATTAATTGTGCTATTATTTAACACAGGGGATTACGGTACCTTTTCCTGATTTGATTGTTGCTCCTGGACTGAAATGGATTGAAAACAATGAGCACCAGGAATATTTTAAAAAAAACCCAAATGAGAAAAAGTCTTTTAAAGGTTTAGTCATCTTTTGTGCCCTCTAGTGGTAAAGATTGCAACCAATCAAACAACACACACACACACACACACACACACACACACACACACACACACACACACACACACACAAACACAACCCTATGGTGTGTGCTATAAACACAGAAGGCCCTCAGATGAAGTGTTTGTTTTTCTCAAAATATAACTATAAATATTACACTCCATTTCTGTTGCTAGATCTTACACATTAAACCTTTAAGTAAAGTGAGTTTTGAATTCACATGATTTACTGCACTGAGATACAGTATGCAGACATGGTCCTATAAAGTAGTTCAAGAAGGAATCCAACATTGATGTAAACACATGGCTGAGTAAAAGCTAATAATAATTAATGGTGCTTTGCTTTTTATTATTTTATTTTTTGGCATCACTGGGCAAAAATTCCATAATTGCCTTTCAGTGTAATTGCAATTCTTGTCTTTGTATGATCCTGTTGTTTATGCCAAAACACTACTTACATTACCACTGTTGAAGGTCTTTATAAAAACCCCCATCCAATAAACATGTCTGCTTAGTAAAAATAAAAATGATGACTTCCTACATGAAACTAAAGAGCATTTCAAAATAAAAGAAAAATGAAGGGGCCAAAAGGTTAATTTGTTAATTAGTTAAGCTAAATTGCCCATAGGATAATGATATGAGAGTGATTTGTCTCAATATGTCAGCTCTGCGATGAACTGGTGACACGTCCAAGGTGAACCCCACTTTTGCCCATAGGTAGCTGGGATAGGCTCCAGCAATCCCGCAACCCTCTCGAGGATAAAGAGGTTCAGAAGGTGGATGGATGCATATGGATCATACCATTACGTGACAGCAGAGAGTGGGACAGACGCTTCAGCCGTGAGACGGAGAGTCCAAGTGTGTCAAGAAAACTGGTAAACACAGGTTAAAAAAAGTAGTATCTGGCTGCAGTTTAAAGACACTGAAAATAACAGAGCAATATTCCTTCACTGTAAAATGAAAATCACAGAGCAGGTTCCACAAACAGAAACAGACACATCTGAATGGTCTGGTTCTGTTTTGTTCCTGTTCTGGTTCTGTTCTGTGGATTCGTTCGCAGTGTTTTTATTAATTTGTTTGTGTGCAATTAAATGTCTTATTAATATGTTACACAAAAGTAAGAATGCTTTTGTGACAGAATACATGCACAAAATGAGGCATTTATAAGACTTCTCATAAAAAAACTGAATGCTAAAGGGCTTATTAATACGTAAACCATTCATAATTGGTAAGTTTGGCCAAAATATTAGGCTTCAAATGATACTAAATTAAGAGCCGTTTAGGAGCCAAAAGAAGAGAAGAGCCGAACTTCATATAGTCCACACAGAGTTGCCAGGGGTAGATCCTGCTGTCTTCTTGTCTCTGATGGGATGAATTAAACAGCTGAGTGTAGGGACAAAAGGGTAAGAATTTGGACAGGGAGGGGGAAGAAAGGGGATTGTTGTCTGGAAAATAATGATGAGGAGAGACTCCGATAAATACGGTGAAAGAGACAGCGGTAATTATCCAGATAAATACCAAGCCCACCGAGTCAAATCATCCAGTGTTTACAACGCTTACTGTGTATGAGTGTATTTACATCCACTTCAGTCTAATATATGCACAGAGATGGACTATACATCCTGAATTTATACTCCAGATGCACTAGTATTGCTATCAAACTGCATTTCTTATCTCTACAGTCAGTAGTTTCACTGTGGGACATAAACACACACTACAAAAACACTTCCAACAGTGGAATTTGAGTGAATAAATCTTTATAAATATCTTCTTGATCTCTCATTTACAAACACACTCCAAGTCCAACAGCAATCCCGAGCAAGGAAAAACTGAAAACAAAGCAATTAATTTAGTGACTGAAGACTGCATTGATCTAATGGGGACGGCAGAGATGGGATTTAAGTCTCTGGAATCATTGCAGCATCACCTCTTCCATTTCTTTCCGACTCATCTGATTAATATTTGTATATAGAAATCCTAACAGGCCTCTGTAGTCCAACTCTAGTGCTCACTGGAACCATATTAAATACATACTGATGTGATTTGTCACAGTAAGGATTAATTTCTATGTAATGTTGTCATTTATTTTTACTTTAACCTATCATTAACCCTACAATTATAATAAAAAATATATATGGATCTCCCTTATATGAACTTATTTGCCTTATCACCTCTCAAAAGGATTTAAATTAAAATATGTGATTAAGTTTTGGATGTTTCTAATCACTGCTAAAAACAAATTCCTGCCAGAGCTCTACTGTATTGATGTTTACAGCAGGCTATAGGCTACTTATGGAGGAGAATCCATGCTGATACAGGATTAAAGTGTCAAAAATAGGCACTTCAATGTATTTTACATCTAAATGGATTACCACTGTTGGTGCTGCTGCTATTTAAGAGGTGAATGTTGACAAGATGTTCATTCATTGTCAAAGGTGAGACTGATTAGTTAATGCTAATATCAGCTGCGATGGTCGCCAACAAGATCTTACGACATGAATCTAACCTTAACGTGTTTCCGGAGTTAGATAAACAGTCTCCATTGGCAGTCTGCTGCTGTGGTTTGTATTCAATGGTATGGCAGGATTAGGAGAATAATATAAATAAATATTGAATGTGTCTAAGCTTTCTTTCTCAGACATGATTCTGTAGAAACACAAGCCAGGGTTGTCATCTTCTCAGTTAATGCATCTGGCTGAGCAACAACACCAACCATACACTATTTTCGCTAAATACACCAAGTAAAGTAGGTAGAAAAGGAGGAAAGCTGTGTTTTTCCTCCAGGTGGGCATAACTAGGCGTGTGAGACGTCATGCAAAAACTATAAATAAGGAAAAGAGAGATGAAGAACCACCACTTCTGGTTGAGACCCATGGAACTTCATTTCATTAAAAAAATGTATTAAAGTCAATTACAAGAAAAAATGAAATGAATCATGCTATTATTTACATATATGATGTTTGTGAGTTTAAGAAATAATTTTACAAGTCAATAAAGTTGCAGTTTGTAAATATAGTAAAGTAACATCTAGTGCATCTCTGGTTGCACATGATACACATCACCAACATCAAAACAACCAAGCTTACGTAGAGCAAAGTGCAGTTCCACTCATGGCCACTGGGTGAGACTCCAAAGAAAACCCTGGCTCCCATCAGCTTTCATTGAACCTCTCCAAAATTATTAAATCAATGCGTGTTCCATTTTTTACAGGAGTCATTGTGGTTTTGTTTGCTTTACTTGGACTCTGATCTAATGCTTCACAGCTACGACAGGTACATTATGCATGTGTGATACAAGCCTGCTGCCATTTTTAGTACATTCTAATTCTGAGCACATATGTATAGGCAGACCCCAGGACTCAGCTTTTGCATTTAGGAGGACAGTGACTATTTTTGATGTCTACCGTTGTACAACACTGCAGGGGTGTTTTCACGCTCTCTTGATTGGCTGTCTAACACAGAACACTGACAGACCTTACAAAGTGTACACCTTTCAGCGTTACTCCAACTAAAAGCTCAATCCTATGACGTCAGTATTACACAAGCTCCTCATTCCCCTGATAGTCTAGCTGTTGAAGCTGCTCTACATGTTGTCCTTGAATTCATTGTTGTCATTATTTTTGTGTACTTTTTCATATAAAAGATGTGCAAACATCAGTGCATCCTGCGTTGTACACAACTCCATCTGTTGATGCTGTGATTTGTGATAGAACAACTTGGAAAAAATTAGCTTGTTCCAAAAAAAAAAAAAGAAAAATCAATCAATAAATACATTTTAATAAAGCATCCTTTGTGAAATAGAGTGTAAGAAAAAACTTCTGTTCATGTGATTTTTGGATCAAAATGGAGAAAAACAAAGACATGCCATTATGACATCATTGATGACTGCTGTTCTTGATCTCTGTAAAAATAATATTATTACCTCAAAACTTTCTGGTGCCTGTCATGTAATTCACTGTCTATTAATAACAGTGATAACATCCTCACATATAATTTAATGCATTCAAGAATGAAATCTAGCTGTTTTCAACACTTCTACATCACCCACCTCGGGTGGTGTTGTCCAATTTCAGTCACTGCAGGTGTGTGCATGTTACTTTTCTGTGAGTGAGTCATTTGTAGAAACTTACAAAGTACAATTTACACAATAAAAATAATTGTAAGCAATCAATGGTCTCGGTCCACCGAAGGACCAGAGGGCTTTTATTGTGTAATGGTTAAGGAACTTGCATTTGTTGAAAAGCACATTGCACTATTATTAAGATTATAAATGGGAATGAGTCAAAACGGTTTTCACACTAAATGCAACCATTTATATTTGTTAAAAAGAGAACATTAGAAATAGAGGCCTTCCTCATATAAGCCTCCTTCAAATAAATGGCTACTATTTGACAAAGTACATTGAGTCAGTATTTTTTTTCCAGCTTGTAGTTGTGGTTAGTATCTTACACTATTAAGACTCTAACATGATTGTGTTACCCAAATTCTTAATAATATTACAGTATAAAACAGTATTACAGTTGCCTCTGAACAGACACGTGCAGCCCATTTGGTTCAAATATGGTCACTTCTAGATCCTCAAAGTCAACATGGTTATGACAGAAAATGCAAAAACCTGGGTTCAAAACTACACTTCAAAACTAAGTGATGTGACAGTCCCTCTGTCCACTTCAGAACTATAAGACACAGCTCCTCCCTCTCTGCAGTGTATTCATATAAGATCCAAAGGCCCTGCACTAATCAGTTATGCTGTTTATGAACGGACTGAACATATGCTGCATCTCAATTCAGGTCTTGTGCAGTATAATCTTGCTTCACTTCTTGATTTTATCACCTTTCTTTGGAGTTCCATGTCTCTTCCATTTCACTTGTACTTTTTCCTCTTGATCTACCTTCAATTCCCTCCAATTGTTTCTCCCTTCAGTCTTTTTGTATTTTAGGCTCTCCTTCCTTTTCTGCTGATGACTCTGTCTCTTCTTTTCTCGTCTTTATCCTTTTACCCTTCTCAGCTTCAACCTTGACTCTCAAAGAAAGCTTCTACTCCTCCACTGAACCCATCCACCTCTCCTTACTTCATATTCTCTCTTTTCTCCGCATCTCTTTCTTCATTTTTTTTGCTATTCCAGTCTCAGCCTCCATTACTTTATTTTTTTTTTTTTAATCTCATCTTTGTGCATTTGTCAGAACGAAACAGATTTGATATGATGATATGATCTCACTCTGAAGCTCCTGGAAATGATTTCCCCAGATTTGCCCTCTCTCCCTTTTCCTTTCTGCCCCAGAGGCATTTGATCAAACAATACTAGTTCAATCCAATAAGCTGGCACTCTGAGCCAATGGTGTGTGAGTATGTGTGTAAAGCCAGCATTCTGCTGAGCACTATTGGCATCCACAGGGGCTTCCTTGATCTGTGTGCAGCCAGACTCCAAGGAGTGCCTGAGAAAACTGGTGAAGACTGGAAGAGAAAAAGCAAAAGGGAGGGTGGTTGGTGGGGGGGAATAAAAGGAGTAAAGAAAGTGAACCAAAGCAGAAAAGAAAGTCTCAAATCTTCCATTTGAATTAACAGAGAGAGTAGAGCGTGATTGACTGTGGCCTGCTTGGCTTCGCTTGCTCGCCTGAGTTCACTGAAAGAGGGATGATCCGAAGGCTTTGTTCTGTGCAGCTGTATACAAGCTCACAGGGACGCAAGTCATCCTGTGCTCGGCTCAAATACCTGTCGCTGCAACCGCTGCAGTTACACCGAGAGACCACAGGAGAGCAATGGTGTCAAACCCAAAACGCCGTCTGCGCTGTAAGCCTGTGTACGCACGAGTCAGTGCAAGTTAACAAAGAATAAATAAGAGACAAAGTAAATCTAAATATAGAGCATGGACACTGCTTTACTGGATGGCTACTAATTAGTTTTTTTGAAAAGTAATTAGGCTCAAATGCCAGGAAATCAGTGGAAATCACTCTGATCCGTCAAACACTACCAGAGAGCCCTGCGGCAACAGTCCACACTGAAAACAGGCCAGGGTGTGAGCCCTATCAACTTTATGCCTTTCACATTTTAAAACACAGAAATGGCAAAGTCCTCTTAGTGGTTAAGTCCTTACAAATGAAACAGGAACCTGTCACAGCGGGGAAAGCACAGGTGTATTTAATGGGTAGATTTGCAAGTCTCAGTAAACCAGGATGGTGATTAGCCAAGCACAATAGAAAAGGGGCCTGAAACTGGTGCCTCTGACAACAGACCACTGATTTCAGTAACTAATTAAACCTGGACACTTCCCTGTATCCTCAGGGGCTGCAGAACAGATATATTTCTTCTGTCTTTCCATTTTCCACAGTAGCAAGTTTGACTTGTTGGTACTGATTGGTACTTGACTAAAGATAGCTTTGTTCTATGATGGTTAACTGGAGTTAGAACATGGTTAGCCCACTCTGCACAAAACCCAACTCAGCCTGGGGTGAGAGAAAAAATACCAATCCATTTAAATATGTGAAATTTTCATCTCCTTGTATGAAGTTTATGTTGAAGTGTTGTGCCAGGAGCCAGTCGTTAGCTAATTCTGTACACCGTCAACACTGTGGAGAAGCAGAAGGCAGGCAATGAAGAACTGTAAGGTCATCTACATAAAAATCCTTATTAATGTTGTTGTGGATGTAACTCGGGGTTGGGCTATGTTCACATGAAACATCCATGACAGCCCCCAAATCTGAAAATGGAAGATTTCAATTTTGGTTATTTCATCGTTGATATATAACTTAACAGATTCTACAGTCAATTAACTTACATTTCAGTCATGTTTATCACTGAGCCAGTGGTATCAGGCCTCATCCAGTGTTCTCCTAATGCTGATATCAATCTTATGGCTCATCAGACTGGATTTCTCATCTGTGGAGGTAGAGATTAGTGACATATTTAGTTAGTTTTGTTGAGTTTTATCTTTGATTTGGATAATTTAAAGATGGTAAACCCACCAGGTTTCACTTGTCTCTCAAAATGACTATTTTGTTCAACTCAGCTTTTATGTGGACTCAGAATTTCGTAGTTTATGGATAATACGAAAGATCATCACAGAACTTCTGTTGTCACCAAACAGGAGTTTATTCCACGAACTGAAACACATCTACTATTAGACTCCTTTCATACAGATCAGCCCCTCGTCTCCCATCAGAGACCCAAAAGCCATGATGTGTTTATACCTGGCGTCTTTACTCCGCTCGTATTATAATAATTAATAATAATTACACATTTCAGTCTCCGTACTGAAACCTGTAATGTGTTGCTTTTAATATTTTGCCCTTGTTTCCTCCTCCCTTTGGCCCATTTGCTATAGTCTAACTACATTCTGACTAACTGTGACTAAGCGACTAACTGTCAATAATAATAATAAAAAAAAAAACAGTACAAGGCTCAGCAGATGTCATTTAATGTCAAGCTGTGGCTTTGTTAAACGTCAGTGATTCCTTTAAATACTAAAACTTTGGTTTCCATTGTCTGAAAAAGGTGAATTTTCATTATACATAGGAAGTGCGTAATAATGTGGGGAAAAGAATTTGCGAATTTCTTGGAAATGGACAGCTTAATTAGTAGTTAAATTGGGACTTTTTGTCTTCTTGCCCTCTTGTGTTCATTATATTCTAATTACTTTAAATTGCTCTGCATTGTATTAAGTGTTTTTTGCTCTTTAACAGTATCCTGATGTGCCAGGGTAGGGCAATGGCTCTTTTCTAATTCTTTCTCTTGGCAGTGGAGTTGCTGATGAGCATATTTTTCTCAGCCTGCCCTACAATCTGTATCTTTGGCACTTGGTCCAAATTGTAAATCAATGGGGAAACCCAGGCGGCAGGTTTAATTTCCACTGCTGTTTAGGGTGATTGAGGTGAGGGAAATACTGCCTGTGATGTGAGCATGGAGAGGTGATACGCACACACACACACACACACACACACACACACACACACACACACACACACACACACACACACACACACACACACAGTGACACAGTGATCTGTCAAATATTTATCAATACATGCTCTCCATAAGAGAACTCTGAGTGGAATCGCAGTCAGCAAACGTGGTCTTTAATGATCATCTCTGACACTTTGACAGACAATCGGACGCATTTATAGTCAGCATTCACAAGTATAATTTAGCACGGTAAAAGATGAAGTCCTGTGAAATTTATATGCTCCATTCACATGATACCTATTCAACATAAAACCATGCGTGAAAATGACATTTATGAGTGTCTTCACCAGGTATGAGTTCAACAACGATCACCTCAGCAACATGAGAATAAAACGAAAGAAAATGTCCAAGTGACTGATGAGGTTACTTGTTGGGATATTTTGGGTCACAAAATGATGTCACTAAGGAGCTTTACAAATTGAAAAATACTGGATATTTTTATAATATCACCTTTCTTCTGTCAGTGATTTGGTATGTCACGTAGATAAAGAAACATTGACCCTTAATCTTTTATGAGGAGAAACAATGTCATAGTTGTTGAAATGAAGATGCAAATATTACAGTACATGTAAAACATAAAATACACTCACCAGGTGTAAGTGTCACTTCCCGTTCTCACTATATTCTCTACTTTTTTATGTGATTTTATTTTATCTGTACAGAATATGTTGTGACAGTGAATGTGACCTCAGATCTTTTGTATATAAAATATCATCCATTCATAATTTTCTGCTACTACACAAATGTGGGATTTTTTGGGTGTGTAAAAGGCATACTAATCATTATATCAGATGAATAATAATGTGTTTTTGCGCTCACTGTTGGACCGTTAATACTACTATTTCAAGTCCTAACAATGGATACACTACTACTGCAATTGTTAGTAACCAACAATAAAGACCTGTACCATCACATTTACAATATAATAAAGACTATCCCAACTATATGGATAGATAAATAATGATGACAGAGGAAAGAAGGAAGCAGGACCACAGCAGCAGGTCCAGAGACATGTTATGGAATTCTATTGTGTTAACATGTTACTCTACTACATGCTGTCAATTATTGTTAGTTTTGGTCTTTGGATTTAGAAGATAGCTGCAGAAGGATGGTATGTATTTCTTTTCACAATCTGTTGTTTTTATCCCTTATTTTTGTTTCACACCTGTTTAACTTATAAAGACCCAAACAACCACCATTGATCAAAAACATATCTGGAACATCTAAAATGTTTAATAACTGTTGATCCACTAATTCTATCAAATATGTGTAAATAATGGGTTTTAAATATAATTTGTCATCTTTTCATGGTCATCAGATATGACCCATTTGGACGTTCAGTGGCTCCATAGTTACCGTGGAAACACAGTCATCCTCTACAACATTGATTCACCAGTAAAACCCATGGAGTTGGATCAATGACAGTGGATGGAGACGTTTGTTTTTATGTTCAGTTAATCATATATTTTGCTGACAAACTCACTTTTTTCAGTTTTCTCTGTTTTTATATAATAACCTTTGAATTGACTGTGAGCTTTTCTGAACATTTGCATGATCAGTGAATTACTTTTAAGAAAATACCTGATTTACACTGAAAAATGCAAATTGCAGAGGGTAATATTGTAATAAATGGTGATAAATCACTTAAACTGAAGCTGCTCATAACAAGTCAAAATGCCAATGTGAGAACGGTCCTATTGGTGTAAAAAAAAAAAAAAAACTGCTTTATGAAATGACATTGATCTTGAACTTTTAAATCTTTGGCCATGAAAACCTAATCAGTTCAACTTTGAGTCCTCGGGGACATTCTGTCATGCTATTCCTGAGGTATTGTGTTCGTGCAAATCAAATGAATTCAGTTTCTCAATCTGCTCCCCTAACGTATCCTACTTGTTTATTCTACAAATGTCAGTGTTACTCTGTTGTGTTATAAAATTAATAAGTGAACACAAGTGTAAATAATTAATTTTTCAACAGTATTCTTATTTGACAATGTGACTGAAATCCCGACCCTCCCCAGTGTAAGCCAGTTAAATCATTATCTTCCATTTCCTTTCTCTCTAAGCTGTCTTATCCCAGCTCTCTGAAGATGCAACAAGGCCGACTCAGCGCTGTCTGTGTGTGTTTGTGTGTTGTCTTATATTCATGGATCCCTTTTTGAATTTCGTCTGTGCATGGGTATTTATAAGACGAGTGTGTATGTGTGTGTTACCTTCGCTTCCTTCACGAACCAGATAAGCCCCACTCAGAGTTATGAATTAAACATGTGTCTCCCATTTATCTCAGCGTGCACGTATGTGTGTGTTTACATCTTTTAAATTCACAGTGCTTCTCCAGCAGTATTTTAAGTCATTATCACAGTTGACATATGCACTACCCTGGCTTTCATAGGTGAACCATGTGTCACTGTGAAAACATTTGGATATAATAACCTCAGGATCCCCCACATGGAGATGGAGTCAGTTGGAAGGAGGGTCTTTGCTCGGGCTGATACCACTGAGAGGCCCAGACCCGGTTAAGTGGAAGGAAATTGAGGTCAAAATACCTGCTTAGAAGCACTTCTTATGGTAAACAGAATGTAATAAAGCCATGATATGAAGAGGAACTACAAAACAGGCTGTTCAAAACAAGTGGATGACATTTATCCTGTTATAAGTCAAGAAATGATGGTCCATAGTTGTATGTTTTTAGAGTCAAATCAATGTCAGGTGTGACATTGATTTCAGAAATAACATCACTCAGGATAAGTACTGTGTACTATACAGTGGTATGAAAAAGTTTAGGGTGCCCTCTAAGGCTGCATAATAATTTACTCTGTCTTCACAGGAAATGATCCCAGTACCATGCTGTTCATCTTCTAATAAAAGCTGAGTATGGGGTATTGTCCAGACAAAGATTTTTAGTGTATCAATATGAAGTTGTATGAAATTAAATAAGATGTGAAAAATCGGGTGCAAAAATTCGGCAACCATCAAACCTAACTGAAATGGAGATGTTTTTTAAGGAGGAATGGTCCAAAATACCTTCATCCAGAATCCAGACACTCATTAGAGGCTATAGGAAACACCTAGAGGCTGTTATTTTTGTGAAAGGAGACTCTACTAAATATTGATGTCATTGTTCTGCTGGGGTGTCCAAATTTATGCACCTGTCTAATTTGGTTTTAGTGCATATTGCACATTTTCTGTTCATCCAATAAACCTCATTTCACTGCCGAAATATCACTGTGTCCGCTAGTTATTTGATAGATCAAAATGAAATTGCTGATCCAAACACCTAATGATTTATAAATGAAAATAATAGAAATTGTCAGGGGTGCCCAAACTTTTTCATACCACTCTATATACGGCATGGAAGCATCACTACAACTCTAATGTACAATAACTTTGATATATTCTTGATGTTCTTCTTTAGCAGGATCTGTCTGAAGTGTCAAAGAAATGTTTATATGTTACTCTAACTCCTGAGCCACAGGCATCGCACTGGCTCATCTCATCTGGTTTGTCCATTGTAGTTGAGTGGCACAGTAAAGGTAGTGCTGTAGGGCATTTTTTATTCACAGACGTAATCATTGTGACACTTTGCCATTGGTATTGATTGTGTAAATGACAGCATCCAGCATGAGGGCCTTAGCTTTGTGGTGCTGCACCGGGCTGCTGTTATCAGTCTATTTTAGCAATTTAAATGGAATGGAATTTCCTAAAGCTGACATGTTGCGGCTTTTTAAATTCACCACTCTCTCCCTACCTTTCTTTATAAAAAAGCAAGAACCACAAACTCAATCAGAATCAGCAGTTTGCCCATTGCTATTTTATTTTTTGGAGACAGAGACGCCATATTTGGATAAGAATGTGGAGCTAGGGAAGAATGTAAATGTTGTAAAACCAAGAGACAAGGAGATCTGCTCCAAAAGGAAGCAACACGGAAATATCTTTACGATATATTTCCATATACAAGTGCTGGGGGTGGCTCCAAAAAGCTCTGACTCCCATAGACTTACATTGGACCTCTCTCTGGAGATACTAAGTGAATAATCTCCCCCAGTCTCATGTGTTTACCTGGAAATTCTGCTAAGTCCTCTGGTCCATCATTAATTTTCTACCCTGTTAACCCTTTAGGCGCTGGAGTTTTTTTTGTTTTTTATCCAGATTTGGTGCTTAAAGGGTTAATAAGATGTCTGCCATGTTGGGCTTCGATTGACAGGTCTGTATGACAGCTCACTGGCCTACTGAGTTGGACTTTCAGACTTCCAGTTTATTTAATAAAATGCATTTTGACAGACTGCTCCACTGTAGTTATGATGAACAGGTTCCACCAACGAGACTGTAAAATTACATTATTCTGCAATTTTGGATGAAGTGAACAATTTTACTGAGTCAGGAATTGAGTGTTAAGCAGAAGACTCACCAACCGCAGCTTCACCTCTTTGTCCAAATATGGTTATTTCTGGCTCCAAAAAGCCAACATGGAGATGACTGAAAACATTTATGAAACCATTGGGTGAGGTCAGGGTTATTCTATCCACTAATTATATATAGTCCATGGGTAACATTCATAAAAGCTGATGCTAACTAACAGAAAAAGCCACATTACTAATTAGGAAATATCAGTGTTAAATACTGGGAACTAATTTGAGATGCTTGTTAGAAGTTGATACACACAGCTGGGTTTGATGGCAAAAATGTGCAGTTAATAGGCTAGCTACTCAATTAACAGGATAGATAGATGATTTTCATAAAATACTAATGAATGTCAACACTAGCTAATATTGCAAACTTTTCAGCATGTTTGGTTGAAATTAAGTTGTGTAAACTTCATGAAACATTTGCGTAACAAAATACTTTTCTGGTCTTGGAACTGTCCTCTTACGTTTCTTGGCTCCTAGTGCTGACTCCTCCCCTGCCAATGGCTGATGCACAAGTCTCTGCAGCCAATCAAAACTCAACATGTATGGAAGTGTTGAGGCGCTGTCCTTGTCAGTTAACACCTTTTGTGTTTGGGACTACCTTATGTTAAGTCTGCAGCGTTTGAAATATTGTGTTTAGGGACGAGATAAGTTATCTAAAGTCGTTACAGTAGTTTCAGTTGAATACTGAAGCGGTGTGCATTTGTTATTCCTTTCTGTTGTTATCTTAAACAGACAGTTTTTGCCAGGGAGCTTTGTGGGGGAGAGCAGCAAGTTTTTTATGTTACACTCTGTGTTCTCCTTTTTTTCCCCCCAACAGGTAGGCATCCTTTTTGCATAATTGTGAAAGATTCCTAATTGTACATCTATTTTTTATGTATTTAGTTGTGTTCTGCTTGTTATTTTGGCTGCCATTCTACTGAGAGTTAAAAAGAGACATATCGAGAGGCAATGCAACACACAATGCTTTGACATGGTTGTTAGGGGTATAGTGCCTGCAGATATCAAGCTGAAGAGGCACTGGATTGGAGATGCTGTCTTTAGTACCCTGAGTCTAGTTGATCTGGATCTCTGCCCTGCAGGCATCCTGTCTGTCCTGGTCCTCAGACAGTAGGTCACAGTTCATCATGAATCATGTACTTGTGAAGAAATAGAATGACTTCCTATAAAACTGTAAAATAAAGTGTATAGGCATACCTCATGTCTGCAGGTATCTGTCATGTGTTTATGGCGGTGATGCTAAGGGTCAGCACAGTAATGTGTCATGGAACTCTTTTTAATGAGGTCACCAATTAGCAGAGGTACTTACCGTACATGGCAATGATGTGATATGTGAATTTGTTTTCCTAATTGAAACAGAAAAAATGCAAATACATGATATGCATTTGCTCATCATTTGCCAACTCCATTTTTAAGCTAATGATAACTATTGTGCAATGTTGTTGCTGTAGACGAAAAGAAGAAATACACTGAAGAAGTCAGGAATGAGTATCAGGATTTTCAAAGAAAAAACAATAACAGTCCTCAACCAGTGTACGACATGTTGCAGGTGAGCAACTGAGACAGTTATTAACTTAGAATTGGAACGTTCTATTTAGCATGTGTTCACCACTTCACCACTTGTCTTCTGACAGTTGTTTCTGCTTTAGATCACTCTCTGCAATGCAACCAGACTCTAAGTTGTTAGTTTACTTCTGCCGTGATCATGTGACTTTCAGGTTATAAGACATAAATGGTTTTAATAAGTTAGTTGCCTGTTAATTTAGATTTCAGTTAATGAGTACTGCCTTTTTGTCAAAGATGGCGAGTGACTCAATACCTTCAGTTACATCACAATCATCTGTCGGACGGCAACACACTGATTATTTTAGGTGACTGAATATGTTTTGCTGCTGCCTCCAGTGCTTTCTCAACCCTAATTTCAAAAGAATAATTCAATACTTATCTATATAATGATTTTTCTGAATCATCAAAGTTGCCTCAGCAGTTATTAGCTTAATTTCTCTGGTGAGACAAATGCAGAGCAACATATTTATTACTGCTTTTGACTAGCTTTTTAAGGATTAAATACTTTCCCACCTGCTCTAACCTGGTACAGTGCAAGCCCCAGGGCAGCCATGTTTTTATTTACTGTTTCATTAACGATGTTTAATTATTGCAGTTTCATCATAAACAGAACCTGTGGATTTGTTTCTTGGAACCGTCACCATCCTGTCCCAACTTCTCCAATTTTGTATGTGTGTGAGTGAAATGGAGAGGGAGAGATAATGTGGAAACTGACTGCCGCTGCCGCTGTTCTTGTCCCTTGGGTGGGCACAACAGATGGGTGAACATAGACAGTCACACCCAATAAATACTGTCCCTGTGGCTCTTCTGAGTACCTAAATACCAATGTTGCTTCGCCTCTTGGTGTCACTTATTACTGACCCCCCTTCCTCTCTGTCTGTTTCCCCTAAGACAAACTGTTAATATACCCAGAGTGATACGTAGAGGCTGAATATCGCACATCCTTCACTTTCAAGCTCAATGCATATGTGGGAAAAATGTACCATTAATATCTACTCATTGTAAGAAAAAATATTCACAGCTCCATATTGTTGTACTCCAGTACCAGATGGCATCCCTCAGTCAGGTGGCACAGTGTAGCGTTCCTCCACGTGGTTACCATAGGGACCTACTACCTGGCGCACACACAGACACACACAAAATACTGTGCCAGTGACTTAGCAAGGTCTGTACTAGCAGCGTTTCTCCACGACTGCTGTATATGAGGGTATTTGTCATACATATACACGGGGGATTAGAAAACAGTGGTACAACATATTGGTCAAGTCGTTCTTTGTCAGGGACAAGACTTTAAGATGAGGCTCATATAAACAAGCCTCAGGAGCTGTCAGATCCCTCATTCAATAAATAAAAGTAAATGTAGATATAAAAAACAGCTTTGTTCTTATGTCAAATTTCAGGGCTGCATTTAAAAAATATATATATATAGAAAAAAACTCAAATGCTCAGACAAAATACCATTAGGCTGCAGTTAATCAGCATGAGAACCGGAACAGAATTTGAACATACATTAAAAATATGTTCTGATTGAGGTATAGATTTACTTCTCTAAGACAGGCATTTGCATACATGGCTATACGTGTTAATGTAATTAAACTAAGGCTAATAAAAAAAAGAAGTATTTATTAAGTTCAGACCTTCATTCAAATGTTAAAATAGGTAGGTTTTGTTTAAACATGGGGAAGGCACATTCTCCGACAGGTCTGGAGATACTTCCCCAGGAAATATTATGTTTCTGGCATTCTGGTGGATTTTATTAACTCATTTATGGTGGAAATTTATGAAAATACAAGTTCAGCACCGGGGAATGGAATATCAAGTGCTTTCAGATTCCTATATTTATTCTCCTGTACCCTAACTGTTCTGAAAATTTATGAAGCATAGTTACAAGAAGCATCTATACAGGGCATTGTCCTTAATTTAGATGTAACAAAAAGCCTGTTGAAAGAGGCCCATTCCATAGTCAGAAAAATATTTGTAAAATTCCACAGCTGTTGCTCCCACTTGCTAACTAAACCTCACCCATCATGTAAGGTGCTGTTAGGCACAATGCTCATTTATTCAGTGGTTGTGTCAGTGTAGTCACTGAAGGCATGTGTGTGTATTATGTATTCAGTGAAACTCATTTGTAGACATTTAAAAGCATAACAGCGTATTTACTGAATATAGGCTCTATTAAGCAATGTTTTATTTTGAAATGGTAAAAGAAATGTGTTTTTAGAAAAGTACATTGCCGTTTAATGTCACATCTTAACAATACAAACATTAGTGGAACAAGGTTTTGCACTAAAAAGAACTAATTTACACTTATTAAACAGAGGGAATTAGAAATAAATGCCTGTGTCTAATGCAGGCCTCCTTCTAAGAAAAGCCCGGTACCTTCTGTTAAGATAAGTTTTAGAATTGAAGTCTACATGTCCTTGTCCTGCCTGTTCATTCCAGTCAGAAATATGCAGAAATATTTCTCACACTACATTTGAAATTGCTTTTAGAAATTAAACTCTAATGTTAAAGATGTTATTGGCTATGGTTTAACCCATAAAGATCCAAACATCCACTGGTGACCAAAACGATCTACTGATATTAATTGTTTAATACAGTACCTGTTGATCCACTAATCCTATATGACCCATTTGGACAGTCAGAGCCTCCATAGTTGCTGTTGAAACACCACCATCTTGTACAACATTGACTCATGGGTAAATTCTATGAAGTTGGATCAATGACAGTAGATGGAGACATGTGGTTTATGTTCAGTTAATGATATACTTTGCTGAAAAAGTCATTTTTTCCTTCAGTTTTCTCTGTTTCTGATATAATAACCCTCAACTTCAATCTGAGCTTTTATGAACATTTACATGATCAGTGAATTAAATATAGGAAAATACATGATTTATACTGAAAAAACACAAAATAAAGAAGATAATATTACAATATGTAGCCCGGTGGAAATATGTTAATTTGTGTTTAAGAAATTTAAGCTATAAATACAGTTCATTAGAGGAATACTAAATTAAAAGTTCATGTTTTGGTAAAAGAAATGGAATTTGTTGTGAAT
>JAPQRQ010038015.1:3675-29154 GCA_037367365.1 Apogon talboti | reverse complement strand
GTGGTCGGAGGGGCCGTTTGGCGCGAATTGGCAGCCACGCTTCCATCAGTCTGCCCCAGGGCAGCTGTGGCTACAAATGTATTGTACCACCACCAGAGTGAGAATGTGAGAGCGAAAGAATAATGCATCAATAATGTAAAGCGCTTTGGGTGCCTTGGAAAGCGCTATAGAAATCTAATACATTATTATAATACAAAAATTTTCCTTTCACTCATGTTTAGTGGTTGGGTGAAGCCATTTATCATCAAACAAATGTGTTTACTCTTTTTAAATCATACTGACTAAATCAAACTATCCAAATGACCCTGATCCAATGTGGATAGTTCTTAACCCTCTGTATTGGCCCCTTTAATGTCAATGACAGCTTCAAGTCTTTTGTGGTGGTTGTGGATGAGGCTCTTTATTTTCTCACATGGTAAAGCTGCCCATTCTTCTTGGTAAAAAGCCTCCAGTTCCTTTACGTTTTTGGGCTGTCTTGCATGACCTGCATGTTTGAGATCTCCCCAAAGTGACTCAATGATATTGAGGTCAGGAGACTGAGATGGACACTCCTTCACCTTCACTTTTTTCTGCTGTAGCCAATGACAGGTCGACTTGGCCTTGTGTTTTGGGTCATTGTCATGTTGGAACATCCAAGACTGTCCCATGCACATTCTCTCAGGGTATGTAAACTTATGAGCACAACTGTAATTATGCGAGTCTGGTACTTACAGCCTTAATATATGTTCCTACCTGTCACTCTGACTACTGGGCATTACATCAGTGAATTCCCCATCAGCATCATCCCAAATTCCCTCCTGCAAGACAGAAGCACAGGGAGCACTCAATAGAGCTAGAGAAGAACAGTGAAAAATTGGATGAACAGAGCAATGTACTACATTCTGACCTGGCCTGGGATTCCGTGAGAGTCCAGGAGACTCTGATGGATGGCGTACTGCAAAAGCTCTTCATCATTGTTGGACATGGGTGTGTGGCGGTTTCCCCCTCGACGGTGGTAACTGGGAGGCACCTCAAACACTGAGGGACTCACCTGGAATGGAGGTGATGCTGGGTGGACGAAAAGAAACAGCTGAGAATGCAAAGCACTTATTTTTCAACATACTAAAACATTTAAAGGCTGGTTACATTCATACCTGCCACTTCTTCTTCTTCACCCGAGCATCCTGAAGATGTTGGCGTGGCTGCTGGTGTTGTGTTCGCTTCCTCTTCTGTGGTGCATTTATTGACATTTCCAAAGGTAATTCTGGCATTTAGCACATGAAAAAGGGGAATCTCTGCAAAAAATACATAGGAGATTAGAAATGGAGACTACAGTGAGGAAATTATAGCACTGCTCAGTGAGTCAGCTTCAGTAAGACTTTACAGGAACATCACATACCAATTTTAACAGGAAATCCAGGAGGAAACTTCAGGGTGACAAAGTCTCGAAGCCTTGCAAAATGGGAACTTGTCCGAGCCATGAGGTCAATAATGGGGGTCACCTGCTCCACCAGGGACAGGGGGTGCTCCTCACTCATCCATAATGTACCTTTGAACCTGCATAAGGAGAGCTTTAGTCATAAAATTGTTCAAATGTGCCAATAAGTAAATGTTACAACTGAGACATGTATGATAATGAAACTCTGTCTTACTTCTGCGTTCGAATGCTGAGTTCAATTGGTCGGCCAATGTCTCTGTCTCCCAAGTCAAAGTCAGGATCAAAATATTCATCAGGAGTGATGGCAGTGGGATTGTTGGCAGTTGCGTACTCCAGAGTGAGGTCCTATAGAGTTCACCCAAAAACTGCATCAGCAGCATGGTGGAAATTAAATGTGTCAATCTTTTGAAATTAATGCACGTCCATCTTACCCCTTGTGCACTTATATGCTGCTCCACAGTCCCCAGCAGAGACTCTAGGATGTTCCTCTCACCTGCAAACAAAAAAAAAATCTACCTTCAGTATCTGCTAATGCGGGTTTGTTACATAGTTGCAGGAATTGTGTGCATTACATTACAATACATTCACTGTAAAGTGTACACAATAATATTTCTCACTTTTTATCCGCGCTTTCTCCTCATCTGTAAGATGCTCTGTCCTTGTCCTAATTACCACATTTACATTGTTCACACTGAAAACCTAATAAAAATGTTAAAAACACAATGAGAAACAAGTGTCAGTATTAACAAGAGGCTCTGCTGTTATGAATGGTAATACACTTTATTTAAAACTTAAAAACATATATATTATAAAAACTGTGAACCTTAGCCTCAAATCCATTGACTACTTCAGTTTTGTCAGTCCTCCAGCCCCAGATCCCAGACTTGTTCCTGTTTTACACAACAGCATTTTTGCATTTTAGTAAGAGTTTTTAATAACAGTTTTCTGCATAAAAAACACCACTTGTGAATGTTTGAAGACCAACTCCATTTGTATTGAGTGTGAGGTATTTAGTGAAACACTTGCCTCTCAAAGGCGATATCCTTGGTGTCCAGATATGTGTTGACAATAGGCGTAGTAAGTCTTTTGGCAACTTCCTGTTCAGCAGGCTGCATTGACTCTAGTGTGACGTCCTCCATTTCTTGGGATATGTTGAAACGCTCTGTGTCCACCACTTTATCATCATGGTTCACCTCCATCAACTCTGCACATGAGTCTGTCATAAGGCAGTCAATGATAAATCTAAGGCATCTTAAACTAAGAGCCGTTAACCTCACAGACAAACACACACTTAGGCTGACGGTTAAAACACACACCGTCTCCTCTGAAGATGTAGCTCCGGCGACCTCTGATCCAGGTCATATTCTCAAAGCCGAGGAGCGTGGCATCTACTCGCAGGCTGGCACCACTTTTCCAAATACGACAAATATCACTTGGACATACTCGGGATAGAAGAGGGACTGTGAAACAACAACAAACGAACAATTAACAATGGAGGAAATGGATCAACACACACACAAAAAAATGTGACTCAGAACTAAACATCCACAAACAATTCCAGAAGCAGGTATGTTGTTCTTCCTGTATGACCTGACATAGCTTCTGTGCAGTCACACATTCTGTCTGTTGAACAGATGTTTAATTACAGGGTGCATTTCCATTGCTTACTCATGTAACAGTAACAGCCTTGTTCAGGATACCGTACACATGTGGCCTATTTTACTTTTTGCATACATCTACAGACAAAAATAAGAACTTACTCCAACTTGTGAACTCCCATTTCATTTCCATATAGAAATCTGGAGACTAGTGATGAACAGAAAAACAGAGCGATTATTTCCATTACTGCTGACAGTTACAGATGGAAGACACGAAGGTGACACAAACAAAGTAAAACCTCTCGGATCTTTGACAGCAGCTCAGGCACTCCTCCAAGAGCAGTGGAGGCTTTGAGGTAGTCTCTGCGCTGAAGCACTAACTGCACCATCTCTGGATCTCCGGTGCTGACTGCCTCCTGTAGCACTGTAAAGAAACAGACAAGTACAAACAAACCACTAAACCTTTTATGGCATTTGGTCCCAAGGCAGCAACTACCCATTAAAAACCTCAATGATGCTGGTAATAATCAGAGAAAGTGAAACTGTATTCCTGCAAGTGGTCATACAGTTTTACAAGAAATTGTACTGAAGATGGATAGTATGAACGAGTCTCTAAATAATCAAACAGCCCACAAATGGGCTAAAGCATATCCACAACACAAAACAACACAGAAAATGCTGTGGTTCTTGGACCACAGCTTTTTCTGTGGATCTTGAGGCAGTTTTGTGCCTAACCTGTCCAGCTCTTGGCATTTTCCTTTGTTACTGCAGAACCATGTCTCAAAAGGACTCTCACTGACTCCAGGTGCCCAAGTGACACAGCCAGATGCAAAGGTGTGCGACCTCTGGGATCCACGGCCTCAATGTCATTCTGAGAAAATAAAGAAGAAACACAAACATTCAATGTTTAATATTACCAATCAGGATTTACTATAAAAGGCAAACCACACTAACTCAATTTACCCACTAATTTAAGAAATTACCTGTAATCAGTAGTATGCATATGACAAATTGTTAACTGAACAAAACATCTCCATGCTGTGATTACTTAGTCGTGGTTTAACACATTTCAGCTCAAGTGTACTTCATTATACTGACCACAGCACTAAAGTACAAGTCATTTTACTGACAATACCAGTTGTCATGTCTGGCTCTGAATCATACTGTTGGGCTAAACATGTAATTCATACACACAGTAGGTTATTAACTATCGTCCAATACAACCGAGAGAAATGTCATAAGTCATTTTAAAGGTGTAGTAATAATGACCTGTTGGACATTAAGACCAGGTACAAGACAAACAGCACATAAACAACACATTTCTGCTCAACTGAATACATTAAATATACAGCTATATGTGTATTTGTTTATAAATGAAGTCCGATTACATGACATGGATAACTGGGTAAATCAGTGGGCTGGTCTGGTTACCGATCAGTACAAAACACGAAGTAACAGACATTGTACTGAAGTTGTAAAACCACATTTTCCACCCTAATAATCAGTGAACAACTACTGTATTTCCTTATTAACATGTAATAACAGCGAACGTGAACACGCCTGGCCTACATTAACAGAACAGCTCTGAGATCTAAGAGCTCACTTGTGGTCTCATCTAAAGAGCATGCATTGCCATGTAGCCTTACAACATATTCAAGATTTTTACCAACCTGAGGTAATGTTATTTGTTCTTCCAGCTTCCTGTAATCATTTTCCCACACCGCGGAGTGCAGTGGAAACTTCACCCTGATCTCTTCGCTAACGTTAGCTATGGACATCTTCCTCTACGGAGCCTCTCAGTGCAACGTTAGCCAGCTACTTATAGGTACAGCCATGTGAGGACGACAGTTAGGCTGAAATTTGAAGTAAATGTCATTAATACTCCTAGTATTTGGCAACAATAACGTCGAAATATCTAGCCTAGCGCCCAACTTTTAGACCAAGCCTTCCCCTAAATAAAACTTTTGAACAAGGAAGTGCCCGGAGTGATACACAATAATGATAGGGGTGGTCTACATGACAACACCTTTATAGTCTCAATAATCCCATGTAATTTGGATATATTACCCGTTTAAATAAGAATATATTCTATGTCTAATAACAGTTGTTTATTTGGTAAATGCATGGCACGTACACAATTTGTAAATAAAACAGTCGCCTTGGCAAAAACCGAATAGTCAGCTCCGGTTTGGACGCTACCATTCAATTTGTCCGCATAGGGGTTTAGGAATAATTTAGCTATGACATAATGTCCATAAAGACTCGATTCGGTTTCACAGTTTAACGTATTTCATACCAGAATACGATGGAGTTTTATGATGGAATATTAAAACGATGGTCCATACAACTGCGCATTAAACCCATTTGATTGCCCAATAATGAACTCGACTGTTGCCAAGTGACGCTTCATTGAGAGACGTTAAAAATCTACGCCTTTACAGCCAGCTCAAATGTACAGGCGATCCTTGCTACATAACCTGTTACTTTAACTTATATAAAAATGACATTATATTACATGAAGTGTTTATTTTGTGATTTGTAAATGGATTATTATTATTTAGCCATACTGTCATGATAATTACATAAGTGTAAACTATTAACACAGTATGGTTACACTGTTGAAGTTGACTGTTTTGCGTTCATTTGTTTCCAAATCGAAGGCTTCGGTTCTGAAAGAGTGTTTCAAAGCATGGTCAGTGTTAAAATGCAGTAAACGTCGTGATATTGCCAGCTGTTAAACACACAGTTTGTACTGTCTTACAAGGGTGATTAAAACAAACACCTCCATTAAATTATAACGGAGTCTGCCCTATGTTTAGTCTCACGGGCAAGAAAATTCTCGCATTATCTGACAAATTTTGTGTTCCTGTCGCTGAAAGCCGAACTATTATTAAATGTTTCCAAATCTAAACAGAATAGAGAAACGAGATTTTTTACGAAGCCAGGCTGTGGCGAGTTTAATTTCCTGCGAGGCAAGAATCGGGGCTTAGTCTCAATTGCCTTCAGGTCACAGTCGCAGCTGCTGCTGGGAATACCGGAGCGCCGTGTAGACCCGCTGCTGTCTATCAGACTGAGAAGAGTAAACTACCCGACGGAGACAGGCTAGTTAGCTAGTCAGGTGCTACTCGCTAAGTCAGCTAACTTGCAATCAAGCAGCATCGTACCTTACTCTTGCGGAATAACATTAGAATGGTTTCAACGCAAGCGCTAGCCAGAACAGCAACGCTAGCAACAGTTAAATGAAGTAGCAGGTCGGTGTTGTGATTGTTTTAGCTGCTTTAGCTAACGCGGAAGGTATCATCTCACGGTAATCAATGATTAGCTTTACGGAAATAATACTCAGCTTATTTTAGTAGACATTACTTGTGGATAAAGGATGTCAAAACGTCTACGAAACACGGAGGTCTGCGCTGATTGCAGTGTCCCAGGTAAACAGAGTCTGTATTTCTTTTGGCCGTCATTTGTATACTAACATTTGGTACTTAAGCTTCATAAGCCAAAGCATAGTCTTAACTAAACTAACAAACTGTCTTGTATTAAGTGAGACTAGTAGGGCTGGGCCAGCTGGTTTGTTCTTGTTAGTTGTTAACAGGTACTGTCGATATCAAGCTGCTGAGGTGACACGCAATCAAACCTGAAGCAGCTGTGTTTTCCATTGTTTTGGACTGTTAGTCAGTGAAGGTATACACTTATTTTCACATGCAGCCAACGTGTTACCATATTGTAACACTGCAGACTTACCTACTACCTTATCCATCCGTCATGAAATTTTATTTGACTCCCATTATAATCATTTATGTAAATTCCATTCAAGGATATTAATGGCACGTTTTATAATTTATATTGAATCAATTGTGTCGATTTAGGATGAAGGAATAAACATATATTTAAATATGAATGAGTCAAAGATGATCAATTGTCATTTTTACCATGTAAAGTAGACCCAGCGACTGTGCATCTACATGTGTTGTGAATAAAATCAGATTCATAAACATACTATATAGTATAAATACTATATAAGGTGCTTAATAAAGGGTGTGTTAAGTGGTATGTGAGCAGTATCATTATCTTATAGCAAAAATCTATTGATATAGGATACAGCGTAAAATCTGTCAGTGAAAATCAACAAGTAGTGGTTACATTATGTGAGGTACTTTCAAAAGGCCCATTTATATAGAAGTGACGTGATGTTTTTCAAGCAGGCAGGAAGCAAAACAGGATGCTGAGAGAATTGACTGTGCTTTCAGTGCTGAAGACTTCTTTTCTATTGTTGAGCCACAATGTATTTGATGTAATATACTTGGCATACAAACAGAATGAGTAGTTTATAGAAAACAAATGGAGAAGGTTCTTTTCTGTTTACTTGCAAAATAAATATTAAGAAAAAGATGACAATTGCCTCTTGTCTCCCATCATGTCACTGAGATTTGTTAGCGAGTCTCCCAGCAGCTGGCCTGGGTTTCCCCTCTAATACCGCTTTTACCAGTTGTTGGGTGTGATTATTTTTAGAGTTTGAGAATCTGGTAAATTTAGAAGCGCTTGTTGAGGAAAGAGTAAAAGAGGCATGTCAGCACTCAGGTTTTGTTGGGCAGTTAGGAGGAGAGCCCCAGAACTGAGAACCAGGTGCCAGATCACAACCAACAACCCCTGCAGCTGTTCCTCCTACAACTCAGCTGCTGCTAAGACACTGATAGTCGTCACTGTAATGTCACTGTGCCAGCTTCTCCGTCGTCTTAGCAGTTTGTTGGCGAGCAGAGTGTTGTCAGTTTAAAATATTTTTGGACCTGAATGTTTATTTTTCCTGTCAGATGGGAGTGTGTGAGCAGATGGCACAAAGCTGATGTTTTTTAGAAATAACAGGTGTTAAAGAGGTGAAGGTTAAGTAAACATATTTATTTTGGTCACAGAGTATACTGTATCTTACAAGTATAGTATCACTGTGCAGTACCTGGATGTACAACACCAACTGCTTATCTACGTTTGTCCTTTAATTCTTACTATGTGTTACAAGAGGAAATTGCCATTTTACCCTACAGTAACACAGAGGCACTTACACCCTTAACTGCTAGTCTTCATTTCCTCTTTACACAATGAATGACTTCACATAATTCAGGGGTCAAAAAGCTTTTAGAAGCCTCTTCTGCCTGCCTTGATTATTAACCACAGGAGTTTGCCTTTTTTCTTTCCTTTCTTCTAGTTAGACCATGTCAGTCTGCAAGTGGTCTTGAAAGCCCCCTTGAGGCATGTTGTGATAATAAAAGGCTTTACAATGGTCTAATGTGACTTCTGCACATTATTTCCCAAGGTTGTATTTTGGGACCATTTTACCTTAGCTTAAGTCATGTTTCCTGTGGGTTATTAAGAAGCCTCTTAGGATACCAACACCAGCATGTCAGTGATCGTAATAATGGTACTGCATGTGAAATGTCAAGACAATGTGAGACATTTGGACGTTATGAACTTCAGTTTGACACATAAAGCCAAGCCAGTGCAAGCTCGTCATCCAATAGTTGTCTGCCCTAAGTGACATCTTAAATCAGTCGTGATTCATTAATCTAGTCACTGTGCACTGTGTGATTGTGTTGTCTTTGTTCTTCCCTCACAGAGCCCCGCTGGGCCTCGGTGAACAGGGGTGTGTTGATTTGTGATGAGTGCTGCAGTGTCCATCGAAGCCTGGGCAGACACAGCTCCCAAGTGCGACATCTGACGCACACACCATGGCCTCCTACACAGCTGCAGGTAATAACTCTATATAAAGCCATGTATCATTATACTTCTGTATCTAGTGTTTTTTTGTTTGAAATTGTTTTTTGTTGAAATTGATGAGCCCTCACAGACATCTGCTGAAAGCATTGAGATAACATGATTTTCCTAGAGGAGAGTCTGTACTGATGTACTGTAGTCTTAGTTTCAGCAGGCCCATATCTTTGCTCAAAATAAATCAGATGACATCGGTTCTGCATCAGAGCTGCTGAGGTGTATTGATTTTGTCCAAATATAGAAAGTGTGTGTTCAGGAAGTTAACAGCCGGTCAGCATTCTGCAGACTAAATCGATGGGATACACTTTACCGGTTTCTTTTTCATTTTGCCTAGATGGTTCAGACATTATACAGCAATGGTGCAAATTCAATATGGGAGCACTCTCTTCTGGACCCTGCATCTGTAATGAGTGGAAAACGCAAGGCCAATCCTCAGGACAAATTGCAGTGAGTGAATATTTTCGAACTAGAGCAGATGCTGTTCATTAAGTGTGAGGTTACTGAACTAAAAACCTCTTCTGTTAATTTACAGTAAGTCTGGCTAGGTCATTTCTCTCTTCCTCTTCCCCTCTAACACTTCTGGTTTTGTTTTTACATCTGTGTTACATCTTGGTCCCAAAGCCCAAACAAATCAGAATTCATAAAAGCCAAATATCAAATGCTGGCATTTGTTCATCGCATGCCGTGTCGGGAGGATGACAGCTCTGCAACAAAGGATTTAAGCAAAGTGAGTACAAGCAGCTCCCTAAAAACTGAGACCTTTTTTGAAATACTAAATACCATGCTAAATATTTTTTTTTCTTGTAATTTTTAGCAACTTCACTCAAGCGTACGCACAGGGAATCTTGAGACTTGTTTGAGGTTGCTATCCCTGGGAGCCCAAGCTAACTTTTTTCACCCTGTAAGGCTCAATCTCCACATTCAAAACATTATTTCCACCTCTGGATTGACTTCCATGTTAGTTTGTTCACCACGCTCTTCAACTTCTCATCAGGAAAAAGGAAACACTCCTTTACATGTTGCTGCAAAGGCAGGACAAGTATCTCAGGCCGAGCTATTAACCGTTTATGGGGCGGATCCAGGAGCCCCCGACAGCAATGGCAAAACTCCCATTGACTATGCAAGGTTAGCTGCATGCTTATTTATAATTTTATTGTGTAATTCATACAGCCTTTGGAAGGTTAAAGAGTTCTTTGCGTATGTGTCTTTATAGAGAAGCTGGACAGCATGACCTGGCAGATAGATTGGTGGAGATCCAATATGAACTGACAGATCGACTTGCATTTTACCTGTGTGGGAGAAAGCCAGGTATTAAATTGGAGAGCTCTGTGATAGAAATGAGTTTACACTGCATGTTATGATGCAAATGTGACCTTTGAGGCAGATTAACACAAGCTCCTATGGTCTACAATATCCTTTGTGAATACTGATTATTTACCACAAGATTATTAACCATCTAATCCTTGTTTAATAAAGTGTGCTTACATTTCCCTTAAGTATTGTAGATGTTGTTGGCAGCCATCCAGAACATTCTCATTGTTTCTTTCAGATCATAAAAACGGCCAGCATTTTATTGTTCCACAAATGGCTGACAGGTAAGAAACCATAAGCTGTGAATCAACATGATATAAGTCCATGTTGTAAGTAATCTCTTTGAATTAGTACACCTAAGTGAATGGCTTTAGCATAAGGCGAGCCAGCAGACGGGGAGCAGTAAGGCAGTTGTTTACGGTTGTATTTTTGCTCTGAGGCCTGCTCTGACATGCTGAGGCTCTCCTTGTTATTTATTATCTGTTAGACTGAAGTAGTTCACATACTCCACCTAACAGACCTATAATCTCTGCAAATGATTACAATATTCAAACAACCTCAAACAAATTTATGAAAGGAAGACTCAATTTTAATGCACATTATGCATTATGTATCTTTTTTCATTGCTCCCGTTTGATGGATAAGAAACATGTAAGTATTTTTTCAGAAGTGTGCATTGTGTTGACCACTATATTTTAGCACCTTATACTTAGAAATGTTGTTTTCTCTTTGTAGCAGTGTAGATTTATCGGAACTCGCCAAGGCTGCAAAGAAGAAACTGCAGTCTGTGAGTATTGTTTCAGTATTATTTCAGTTTAACTTGTTAAAAATGTGTCTAACAGTGTGATTTGCTTATTTTTGGTACAGCTGAGTAATCATTTATTTGAGGAGTTGGCGATGGATGTGTATGACGAGGTGGACAGAAGAGAGACTGATGCAGGTAAAGTTACTATATATTCTCTTTTACTGAGTACAGTTTTGAAATCGCTTACGTTTTCATTCTTAGATTCTAATTTTTTGGTACTATTTAGTGTGGTTGGCTACACAGAATCACAGCACCCTTGTGACAGAAACAACTGTGGTGCCTTTCCTTCCTGTGAATCCAGAGTATTCATCAACAAGAAACCAGGTAGGACTACACAGACACAGCCTGTGCAAATGCTTCATTGTTCCCTCTGCACATATTTGATTAGTTTTTGCTAAAGTGATTTTATGTTTCCCATTTAGGGACGCCAGAAGCTGGCAAGATTTAATGCACATGAATTTGCAACACTTGTGATTGACATATTAAGCGATGCTAAGCGCAGACAACAAGGAAATTCAATAGCCAGTCCCAAAGGTCAGTATATAATTGTTTAGATGCATTTTACTCTGAATTAGTGCTGAACAACTCATTGAAATGTTACTGTAATTACATCACGGTCAAGTGCAATGTGCAAATTTCTGGACCTGCAATTTTTTTTTTTTTTTATGGTAAAATGTGAATACACCATTATAAATGAAGTACTGTGGTGCTACAGAGATGCACAGACTTGTTAATCACATTCTCCACACTTTTTTTTTTTTCAACTAAAACTGTGACTCAAATCACAATATCTGTCAAATTAGTTGCAGTGTCACTTATATCTTTTTTTCCACATTGTGTTCTTTGACTCCAGATAATGTGGAGCTCATCCTAAAAAGTGTGCCTGTCAGGCATTGTAGCGATAGCCAGGACAATGACCAGCCTGACTACGACAGTGTGGCGTCTGATGAGGATACAGATCAGGAGGTCCCCTCTAGCAAAGGAGATAGAACAAAGGTGTGATGGCTTCATTTCTATACATTTAAACAGTTAAACTCTGTCTACTTCAAGGTGCCTTTACCTTTGTTATATCTAAACACTTCCTCCACCAGAGCCTGGACTCGGACCTCTCAGACAGCCCTGTTACTATGCAAGAATTCATGGAGGTGAAACATGCCCTCTCAGCCTCTGAAGCTAAGATCCAGCAGCTCATGAAAGCCAACAACAACCTGAGTGACGAATTGAGGCTGATGCAGAAAAAGGTATCCACTGCCCTCCAACAATAAGATCACTAACACCGGGGGCCGGACTGGGGCGGGGGGCGGGGCCACAGTGGTCAGCAGAGCTCTTCTCCTACGCAGTGTGATCGCTGTCTGGTGTGAAGGCCCGGCCTGTGGCTTGTAATGAGGGCCAAGCTACCTGAATACGAATGCTCTGTTGCAAGATAAGGCTGCTGTGATGGCCTGCTGGTCCACCCTCTGTTACATCCAGCATGTTCATTTTCAAAGCCTGAATGCAAGCTGGAGACTTTTTTTCTTTTTTCTTTTTTTGTCCTGGTTTGTTTTTTAGATTTGAGATGCTCCTTTGCTCCAGTTTATAACAAAAACATTTCATTTACCTTTGTTTAAGAAATAATTGTTAAGGCTACGCGATCTAATGTTACTAACAAGCATGTTTAAAAAGTAAGCATGGCATATTTGACAGTGTGTTGTTTTTGGTTTTTTTTTAATCCTTATACAGTAGAATATTAACTAACTGGAATTGTATGTGTGTGTCTTGCTTCATCATGTGTATTGTGTGTTTATTTTGGATGATTTTTGTTGGATAATTGGCTTTTTAGTGCATACAATTATATTGTTTGATGTGTTACAGATTGTCACATTTCATAGCAGACAAGTTGTTAGTGGACTGTTAAACTTTTCAAAATTGTAGTAAATGGTCCACATTTTTCCACAGCATCAGTTCTGCACAAATTTATTTAACGTTATGCAGTTTATATATTTATATCTTCCTAAATCAAATCTATTTTAACAGTTATAAACACTTTTATAATTGTTAAATTGAACCCCTAGTAGTAAGGTAAGTTTCATTGTTTTAATTTCTTTTTTTTTTGTTGGGTTATTTGGCTTTAATCTGGCTGTGTTGGAAGAAGCATGCAGATCATTTGTCTGTCTGAACTCTGTTGGTGTTCTTCTTGTAGCACAAATGATGATGATGATGTGATTTGGCAATGTCTTAGCTAATATGTGAACACATTCATCAAAAAGACAAACAAAACATATTTAGATTAAGATTTAGTGGAGAAAACAAGACCGCACAGTCTTCAGCTTGAATTAAGGTCAGACCAAACATTGTCAGTCACCTATAGCAGTGGAGATTATTTACAAAACCATTCCTACAGTATGTAGTTTACCAGCTCCCTGTCCTGTTGTCTTCAGTAATGATGCAAAGACTTGCATTATTTTAGACCCATATTTCTTCCTACTTAACTGTATCCTTGACAAAATCCTCTTGATTTTGTTTATTCTCAAATGCCTCTAATGCTCTCTTAATTCTTGAGGCTGTCTGTAGCTACATCTTTGACCTGAGCTGCCCCTCTGTTGCTTACCTGTGCAACAGTCTTTTGCTTGCTTATCACTTGCTTTGCATTTTTTGAACTAAGAGCAAAACCGCCCTGAAGTGAGATGTATGTTACAACATAGGCAGATGATTTATTCTCTAGTATGTTTCTGCTACAGATAGCGATAGCTTAATATGGATGGAGTATCTCCAGTAGCGACTACAGAGATGGTTAAATGAGTTGATTTTGAAACAGAATAGAAGTGATATTGATGATAATATTTATTCTCAGTTTTGTTTTTTTTACCTGTTTTACATTTCTTTGATATACCTTAACATAAATAGTTATTCTGATGCAGCTTAAGTTTTTTTCTATATTTACATTTCAGGAAGTTGGTTTTTGGGCTTCCATTTTTTTTAATAAACACTATGCACCTCAGTTTTGCATCATGAAAATAAACCATTTAAAGCATAGGTTGTCAATTTTATAACATATCAGAAAGTGCATTATTTTAACTATTTAAGACCCTTGGTAGCAGCGTCTCAGATGAAACATATATATACAGATGACTCATGTTTACTGTGTTAGACTGGATCAGAATAGGGAAAAAGCTTGCTTTGCTGAGAGTATTGCTGACCCATCTCTTCCAGCTGCAATCTCTGCAAAGCGAGAACACCTCTCTCAGGCGGCAGGTTACAACCAATATCTATCAGATCCCCAGCGGTTCAGACTACCCTGACCCCTCCAGCCCCTCAGCCTTGAAACGCCGACAGTCTGCGCGGGCCAGTCGGCCCATGTCTATGTATGAGACCGGTTCAGGCCTGAAGCCCTATCTCCCTAAAGGGGAAACTCCCTACCCAGAGGAGGGTATCCCCACCCTGCAACCCTTCCCACCTCATGTAAGTAAGACCTGTACCCTGCATTCCTTTGCATCTTCCTCTCCACTGCCCTGTTTTCATGACTTTTCCCCATGTCTTCTCCCTGTCTGCACACCTTTCCCTATGCCTTTTTTCATTTGCCACAGTGTAATTTATTTTCAGGTATCGCAGATAGAGCGGTTTAAAGCAGACAAATATTGCCTTGCATTCAGATGCAACCAGTCACATCATATTTTCCCAGTTTTTATGCAAAAACAACTACCTGCATACATCTGGTATTTGTTGGAGTGTTGATATTTGTCAAACAGAATTTAGATGTCCACGTAATGAGATTTGTAAAGAGATGCTGTGAAAGTGATTTACTTTGAAAGTTTGTACTGTGTATTATGATGAAGTATTAAAGGTACCATACAAATAATCTGTGTTTTTGTAGTGCATGACAAACTCACAACCTCACATGCTCTGTGAATGTATGTGTTTTCTATTCTTTCTTTGGATGAAGGTAAAGGTACTTTTGCAGTTGGATGAAGCCTTGGGCACTTTTAAGAATTTAAAAGTCTTAAGAAGTCTTAAATTACAAAGACACTGTACTTTAAAGAGGAAATGTTGAGGATTCGGACAATGAAGGTAAAAGGAAGATGTGTTTAAATAGTTTTTTAAGGTGCAGTAGAGCACTGATTACTGAAATAATAGCCCTTTTGAATCCTGAAACTCATGGCCACGGTCTTTGTACATACATTTTTCCGTGAGCCTTAGGTGGCTTTTAAGAGACTCTTACCTGATCAAACATTAAATCTCATCTGTGACACTTTTTAGATTGTTTTACTTTTCAGTCAAACCATCTGTCTTCCTAAAATGTGATTTGAACCCTGTCTTTAGACGGAAAGGGGAGCTTTTGTGACCACCTCCTCATCCCTCCCCTCATTTCCATCTACCCTGTCTTGGTCGAAGGATGACGGTACACAAAAGGTTAAGTACACCCTCACTTGGTCCACGCCTTGTGAGACGCAGCAAGCCCACTCGGAGACCTTTCCCATGTTTCCCCCCGTTTCCCCTCGCCTTCCTCTGTCTCCCATATGCTGCTCTTTACTTATTCTGCTGCATGAGCCAACCCTCCACCGGCTGCCCTCACCACCTGATTTCCGCCTTCATCAGCATCATCCTCACTGCGCGGCTAATCAAACTGAATCGTGCGGTTTTGCAAATGCAAAACCTCTGCCTGACCACTGAACATTGAGCAGAAGGTTGTGCTTGTGATGCAACGCCAGCTAATTTTGAAGCTTTCTTCATTTGCTCCAGAAGCCTGCGCCTCAGAAGATGTACAACAATCTGGTTGTGCAGTTGTCCTAAAATGCTGTTTGGAGTGCTAAGGGTTTGTCAGATTTTATAAACCATTTGATACTGAGATATTTATAATTAAATATTAGGACCTTACAACATATAACATATATTTAGACCTCTTCAGTTGCTGTTTTTGTCCTGTGTTTCTAGTAAATACTCATGGCCTTGTTTTAGTGTAAAAAGGAATCATTTGCTCGTCCATTTTGCACAGTGAGCTTCCAACAGCATGCTCTCACTTCCTCCAGTAACACCCAAACACTGCAGCAATCTGGAGATGTTTACAGTCCTGAAAGATGGATCTTCTGTTAAGCCAGAACAAAGACTTATCTAAACATGTATGAGCTAATCACATTTCCTGCCAAAGGGTGTTTGAGACAGCCTTCTTGTCTGCAGTGTTCTGTAGTATTCTGTACTGCACAACGGAGGAGGATTTTGGTTGAAATGTTTTTGGACTTCGATTGAAGTACATTGTGTGTGTAAATGTACTTGTTTGTCTGTGCTTCCTGTAGAATGTGTACCTTTTACAATTTGAGTCACATGGTGTGCACTTGAGGTAATGCTTGCGTTGTATGTTTGTTTATGACATCATGTGAACCCCTGATATCCCATCCTCAATGACTACTCTCGGGGGTCTACTTCCCCTCAGTTTGGAGAATGAGTAAAGCTTTCATTGTACTGATGTAATCCCCTCTCATTTGTGTCCATGGATGTTTCCAGTCAGATGTTGCTGACTGTCCCTTTAAGCTTACTGTAAACCTGAAAAAAATTGGACAAAGCTGCTGAGTTTGATTATTTTCTCAGATGCTGCTCTGCATTTGTCATCCATGAGCCCATACTTACCTCTGAGTCTAAAGTTTCCATGCACACCAGAACTGTAACATCCAATGAAGGTCACATTCAGTGTAATAATGGAGTATAATGTTTTCCCTAAGCACACCAGGTGAATTTTTAGCAACTTTGTATTGCTTTATATTGATGATATTCTGCATAATCTGTTTTACTAACTGACATTTAAAGCTTTAAGTTGATTCTGTTCTCTGGCTTTACAGCTTTACTGGCTTTTAGTCGTTTGATATTGATACACACTGTTGTTGGCAGCACCGTAATAGGATTTGTGTACACTGTAAATGTACATTTATTTGTTCCTTGTGAATATAAAAGCAGCATTTAAACTGTCACTGCAGCTGCCTTTGGTTTATAGTGTCTCTGTAATGGGACATATTGCACAGACACATTTTTATCCGTGTTCCTTCTCTCTGTTCTTCCTAGGCCTCAAAGTTAGAGAAACAAAGCAGTATGCCTGAAAGTGACTACGATAATACGTTCAATGAGTCGGAGATGGATGACTCAGGGTAAGACATGACATTTGCTAATTGAAGCCTGAAGGACAATAATGCATTTTTCTGACTCACCTGCACTGATTACATTTTTATATGAAGTTGCACAACGTGCAGTTCTGTCTTTAGGAAACATGTTTGGCAGTAATTCTTGTGATCATCAGTCTGTGCAGGAGAGGGAGGCTGAGGAGCAGCGGCTGGCTGGGGGAGGGCAGCTCTATCCCTGAACTGGATGATGTAGAGATGGAATCAGACCCTACACTTCCCAGCACAGAAGACGTCATCCGCAAAACTGAGCAGATCACCAAGAATATCCAAGAGCTGCTGCGAGCTGCTCAGGAAAACAAACATGAAAGGTTAGAATCTGGAGATAATGTATTCCTATCAGCGTACAGACTTTTACTCCTCTGTTTTTTGCTTTCATTTTAAACTCTTAGTTCCACAGAATTCTGTCGTTTTCAGTTGCCTTAATCTCCTTTTATTTCCCATTTTGTCTGTGATTTTCATTCTTATCTCTCATTCAACTCCCACTCTGCTTCTTTATGATGTTGTGTTGTCATGACGCCCCCCACACCCCTCACCTTTCTGAGCAGACCATGCGAACGTGAAGGTGTACGTCGGCTCAGGCACAGCCTGGGATGTTTCAGCACTTTGGTTCCTTGGGCTGAGAAGGCCCCCCCTTCTCTCCAGCCGCTCAGCCTCCGCTCCCCTGATCCCTCCTCCTGGTACTCTGGCCTCTGTCCCTGCCTCCCAGGCACAGTTTTATTTTCCTCTCCCTCACACATTCTCTTCTGTCTCACCTGCTAACAAGCTTTCTTTTTTCTCTGATGTGCTTGATATTATCTGTTTAATTTTTTTAAACTTGGTTGCTGTTGCTATTTTTGTTTTGTTTTGTTTTCAAGATGTGGTTTAGATTTTTTTGGGATTTTTATTTGAATTGTGGTAGTTGATGAAAAGCTATATCTGTGCAATGACTTTTATTACACAGATTTTCAGGTTATTATTTGTCATTTATGTATAAATAAGTTTGTACATTAAAATGCTTATATTTAACCAAGCTAAAAATGTGTGCTTTCATATTGCTGAAAAGTGTCAGTTTAACCAAGGTTGCACGGTTTGTTGTAATACTGGATACATGCTTTAACTGACTTGCATGCAGTGTTGCAGGTAATGTTTTAAATACATGCTTTGAGATTTATATGAATGTTATATCAGTATTTTGAGCTCACTTACAGTTCTCTCCTCACAGCTTCATACCCTGCTCAGAAAGAATACATGTGGCTGTGACAGAAATGGCTGCCCTCTTCCCAAAGGTAAGTCTTTATAATTTATTGGAGTGAATAAATCTGTTGTCCTGCCAACAATTTAACTTTGAAGGAATATAAATGATGTTTGTTGTAATGGGACAAATGTCAAGGTCAAACTAAAGTAACATAGTTTAGTTTCAGTATCTGATGTTTCTCAACCAGATTTCTATTTCAGTTCTTTATCTTTCATTCAATTTTTCTTTGTGTTGTTTGATCGAAAAAATAAGCAACCTCCTTTCTTTTCTCTTTGGTAAAAGAAATAGCAGACATAACTACATTAACTTGGAAGCTAGCAGAGGTCAATATAACTGTGAAAGATCTGCATTTTAAAGCCTCTTGATATTCATATATGTTCATCTTTCTGTGCAGAAACCACGCTCAGAAACTGTGAGAGGCTCTTTGCGCTTGTTGACCTCCAGTGCGTATCGGCTTCAGAACGAGTGCAGGAAGGCGCTGCCTTCAGATGGATGCCAAGGACCGGACATGCAGCTGGTCACTCAGCAGGTCATCCAATGTGCTTATGATATTGCCAAGGCAGCAAAGCAGCTTGTCACCATCACCACAAAGGAAAATACCAACTAAAAGCACTTAAAGGCTGCAAAGCCTGTTAGCATCTCAGTTTTGTTTTGATCTTTTTAAATGATTTTATTGTTTTTTTTGTATTTGTGATATATGCATGCGTTCTTTTTTAATTTATTTAGACATTAAAATTCAACTGTGGACATAATGTGAGTGTAAGGGAAAGTCATGTAAACCTGAGGTTACCAGACTGTAATAGCACAATTTAGTACATGAGAAAACAACTTTCACAAACCATGTCTAGACAGTTTGCTGTGGCGGATAGCAGACCTTAAAGATCTTTGACAAACTGAGTAATTCATCTTAGTTCCTGATCATGTTAACGTAATCCATAATGTAAATATCTTCACAAAGAGAAGGAATTAAGCACAGTAAAGTAAATCCATGACAGTGGTTAAACTAGTCCAAAGCCAGATGCAGATGCTGAAAAGCCATAAATGAGTGATGAATTAACTGTCATTGAGCGCTATTTCCAACACTCGTGTAGCTAAAGGAGCTTCCCCTCATCTTTTGCACTGTGCAAGCATCACATACTGTACAGTTAAATCTTCGAACAAAATGACCATTTGGGTGACTTCCATTTCATGTCGGGAACTTCATTATGCACATTATGTAGCTCTGCAATGCTAATGTTTGTTGCATAGAAAAGCTATTTATATGGTTGGTCCCCTGTCTAAGTGTAATCCAGTCTGCAGTGCACTTATTGCAGCTATTTATGTATGCCCATTGGTCAAGTCAGTGAATGCAAGCAACACTTGTTCAGGGGCCAAGTTATATTCTTCACCAGCAGCAAGATGTTGTTGTATTAAGTTATAATGATTTGGTGTGTTTCCATGAGGCTTCACACTGTACTGTATTACGCGGTCTTGTGTGCCACTGCAGTGTTGATGTTACAAGATATTTAGAGCTTATTACCATATGTATTTTCATGTGTTTTGTGCTCTGTTCTGTTGCTGCTAGTTTTGTATTAAATGTGCAACATATGGGATAGAACTCAATATCTCACGATCAATGTGCAACCCAAGGTTCATTCTCGCCAAGTGTTCATTGTCATGTTGAAATCTGATCAAGGTAATGTCCCTCTCTGTACATGAACTGAGTGCAGGGATGTATGTGATGCAGCTGTTAAGTTGCAATTTGAACAAATATTTTCTAAATAAACTTAATTTATAAGTATAATCAGAGGTTGGTGGGTTTATTTTTCAAGGTTTCTATAGAGCCTTAAATCTAAAATCTAATCATCTGAATTTCAGGCCTTAATGTGTTTTACATCAGATTTTGAAATTACTTTTAAGTGTTTTGGAAATAGTGTTTGGTTGAAGCCTATTGGGGGAAAAATGAATTTAACACTGAAACACTTAAATAAGAGACTTTGAATAATGCATTGCAGTTACTTGGGAAGTCCTAAAAAAATGTGTTCTGTTAATACAAAAACCTGATAACCTGAAAAACTGATTGTAATTAATTTATTGAATAGTACAAATTAGCAATATAAAATATATCCTCTTCAGAGCTATAAAAGTACAAAAACACGTTATTTTCTACATATACAAAGAACCAGCATTAAATTGACACATAATGGCACATAATGCAAATGGCCTTAGAACCTTCATGCATCTCACTTCTTCAAAAGGCAAATCTAATCACAAATACAAAAACATGCTATGCACTAATACCCCTAGGCTAGAATGGACAGATGGACCGACGACAAAACGATTACAATACCCCTTCGGCCCAGGGGTAAATATACACCTCAGAACTGTGTTTTTACTGAAGTCTTTCAAACTTGTCAAGTCCAGGCTGATCGGGGTCTGCTGTGACTCTGAAAGGGAGATTTTCACATATGTCATAAACAGATCATCAGTTTAGAACTCGTGATAGAAATATTCGGTGTTGTCAGTCCTCTTACCCTCTCCTGGTACCCTTTCCTGGCCATCATCTCCATCTCCTGCCTCAGCGCCTCTTCCTCAATTCGATGCAGCTCTTTGTCCTCCTCTTCCTCCTGCTCAACCCTCCACTGCTCCTCCCACTGATCCTGGTGTTTCTGCTCCAACTGCAGTATGTAAATCCAAACATTATTTTTGTTTTATAATAAGAAATATTATCCAACACATACTATTGTGGCATTCCTTCTAAAAGGTTACAACAATATTCTTACAAGTGTTGTAAAATAAAGTTAAAAATGTGCCATGGATTAGCTAAAACACTGCAGCATATACCAACCTGAGCATCAATCTCTTTCATCCATGCTTTTTTGCGTCCTTCTTCTTGGTCCTTCTCTTGCCGTCTAAACTCCCTGTCCGTCTCTAGTTCCTGGATCAGCTCTTCTCGCCTCTTCAGGGACTCCTCTTGAGCCTCACGGTTCTGCTGTATCTTCAACTCCAGCTGCTGTTGTCTCCCGGCGAGCACCTTTCCAAGAAAAATGAAGAACTCTTACTCAGCACTCAAATGTTTTGAAATACACCCAAATGAGGTTCCAAAATCATCAGCAACCTAAAACAACCCTCACCCCCTAAACCCAGCTCACCTCATTCATGAGCCGCTCTCTGGCTTCCCTCTCCTTCTCCCACTGTGCTTCTCGTTTTTCCCACACACGTTGAGCCTCTTGTCTGAAACAGATTAGACACAGTGGTTTGTATTTGAGCAGGCTCAGAGGTCCTGTCTGAGAACCCATTGTGAGCTCACTGAATGCTGCCGTCTACCTGTGTATGTAATCTATCTCAGCCTCTCTTTCCCTCTCGAAATGAAGCTGCTCTTCAATCACACGTTTCATCAGCGCAGCATCAGCGATGGCCCTTTCTCTCCGTGCAGACTCAACCATTCTGTCCTCCTCCTCCCCTTCCAACAGGGTTTCCAGTATCTTTCGGTCAGCCTCCTGGCAGGTAAAAAGAAATGTTTTAAGAATTCAATCTTTCTCAAATCCGAAGCGATGCACCAGAGAAACAGAAGGTGAAGTAAACTCACCAGCTCCTCCTGCACCTGTCGGGCTCTCCTTCTCAGCTGAGCACGGTATTGACGAATTAAGAAACGCCTGGTGAGATACAGGCATTTCTTATACAACAGGATAAAGCATTAATTTCTCCTTTGTTCACTTTTCTGCATACAGTACCCTTCCTACCTCATCTCAGATTTCTGTTGCCTTTCCTCCACCTTTCTCCTTTCATCTTCTATCTTCTCCAGCTCCCGCTGCTGGGCTAGCAGTGCCGCTTGCTCTTTCTTCAAACGAGTGGCCTGTAGGGAGAACAATATTGTATAAATAACATGGCATTGCTGTATATGACTTTCTGCACAAGGAATATTCTGTTCAAAATTTAAGTACCTCCTCTTCCCTCAGCTTCAGTTCTTCCATCTGTTTCCGAAGTTCTTCTGCCATCTTTTGCTCCTCTGCTTTCTTTTGCTCCTCTGCTTGTCTTATCCTCTCCAGGGCCTCTTTTCGAGTCCTCTCATACTCATTTTCAAAGCGTCTCTTCGCCTGCTGTTCTGCCACTTCTTGCTGCATGTTTGTGTGGAGAGATGGTTCGCTTACAGGGGGTGTCTAAACCCTCAATTATGTACCATGTTGAAGGGATTAACCAGAGTAGGTTTCAGAGTTGATACTGTGCTCACAGATGACATGACCACCGATTAATTAAATATTGATTTGTGTCATAAATAATTTGTCATGTAAGAGGACAAAGACAAAGTTTACTGACTTCTTTATCCTTTGCATCATCACTTGTTTGAAAGAGATAACACTTATGACAAATTCTAATTTGTTTGTTTTTTTATATTGTGATGTTCTCAAGACACTAAAGACATGTTTGGCAAATTTTCAACAATTACTCTTAACTGGCTTTCAAATCAGTAAAAAAAACAAAAGAAAACACAGAAGAGAACACAGAAGGAAGACAGAAGGAAGTGGGTGAATTTCCTACCTCTTTCCTCTCAGACATCTGCTCTTGCCAGTGGCTGACAACATGATCTTTATGTAACGCAGACTCAAACTGTAGACAGATTGAAAGAAGTTGTGACATGGACTAGACAGAGATCCCCAATGAACTTGACCCTTTGCGGAAGGGATACCAGAATATTTTATTCTATTAAGTCAATGGTGGACTCAGGTTAACAGAAAGTCATGGAATGTCTGCATCACAAGCCCTATTAGTTTCCAGATCAAGTGGATGTCTTGACTAAAAGTGTCTGTTTTCTCCTCTTGCACCGACTTCAGACGTATGGGACGGTTACTAGACTCCTTAAGCCGTTTATCACTTCATCAACAGTCAGACTTTAAAATAAGAGATCTGGAAATGTGTCATTTGCATTAATAGTTTAACTAGAGCTACCTCTCGCAACTGTGGGTTATTTTTCCTCCAGTGCTCCTTCAGCTGCTCGTCTGCAAGCTAAAAATAAAAAAATAACCAGCATTAAACACCAATGGCATGCCACTACAAAACACTAAAAAGGAAATTCAGAATTAATTCAGTGTAGATACCTTTTTTCTTCTCTGCTCTCTTAGTGTGGAAAGCTCTTCAGTTTTTTGGACCAGCTGACTTGCCAAAGTGCTGTTGTCTGGAGACACTTCCCTGAGCTCCGCCTCCAGCCGATTCTGCTCCTCTTGAAGCATGGTCCTCAGGCGGTTCCTGCGCTGCTCTAGACGAGCTTTCTTTTCATCTTTCAGTCTCTGATTATGGAATGCCATCATACTGACAGAGAAAAAAGACACTCAGCTTTCTTTGCCACTTGAGTTCATGTCTCACATGATCAAGTGACAAATTATGGTTGCTTAATTATTTAAACACACTGTCAGACAAATACCTTAGCCCACAGCACATTTATAAAATGTTACAAAACAGAAGACAGACATATTGATATGGTGGGAGGTTACAAAAAAACAACTACCCACTGAAGAAAAGAGGTTGTGTGACCAGAAGACTATTACTTTCATTAAATTACATAATTTCTGTGACAACTCTAAGACTGGGATTGTTTCAAATTAATGGAAATCTTGTAGGGCTCTATTTTGTGAGAGATTTTCTATCATTTTCATTTATGTGGAGATACATTATAAAAGTGGGTGTTTGTCTCTCAAATAAGTATTTGTGATTAATATTTAGAAAACCTACACTATTTTATCTATCCTCCTGACTACATAAAAAAGAGCGTGCTGAGTGCAACAGTTTATCGGTCACTTGGTCACTAATGTTTCTTTAATACAGATACCTTACATAGACACATACAGGGAATGATTACGCACAGAGCCAACGGAGTGAGAGAGCAAAGAAAGAGAAATAAGAACAGAGTAGCAGCTCCTTGGTAAACGCATTAATTATGAACATGAAAAGGCTCTGGTACTTAGTTACCTCTGGTCGTAGGACTGACGGGAGCTCCACACCGCATGTCTCTGGCCGCGGACCCTCTGCTCCCTGAAGTACTGAGCATTGAGCTCCCACTGGTGCCGCCAACGGGCCTGCTGCTCCCGCTGCCGGGCCAGCTGTCCGGCCAGCACACGGGACCGACTGTGTGAATAGGCCGATAAAGTCGGCAGAGCCATGGACCTAAAATACAATTAACCACATACCAGAAATGATAATTAACTCCGCTTTGGCGACTAAACATGAGCTTCCGTGCACCAGACGCTACCCTTACGACGCTAAGTAGCCAAACACAGGACTATAAAATCACTTACCTACTCACCTTAAAGACGATAAAGTGGATTATATTATTATTATGTCCTTACTAAATTCACTTGGCGTTTTCCATTTGTTCAACAGAGTCGTTTTTATTCAACACCTGCAGTTTTCGTTTCCCATAGTTACCGCCTCACTTCCTAGTTACTCGCCCTCTACGGGGTCGTAACAAGGACAAAATAGTTTTAAATCGGAAACGCAATACGTATTTACTTTTTACATAATAAAACGTTCACGGCAGGAATTTTACTCATTAAGTGCGTAATGGAAGTGTTAATGTAGCTTTTAAACTACAGAAATATCGCTGAATAATATGGCGTTGATGATTATATTATTCCACATTACAGATGATTATTTTTTTACAGTTTTCCCCCCTCCACGGTTAGTTTATTTTCAGATAAACTTTCAGATAGACTTAATGGTGTTAAAATGTTTGAACACTTAAATACGGATAAAGGTTCATAAAAAGTCAAAATTCACTCACAATGTCTCGCTTCTTTGAATTTTTTTAAACTTATAGTACCAATACAGCAAGTAATATATTACATATTTAAAATATAAGTGATAGCCTATATTACTTATACCACCAGCATATTAAAATGACCAGACATTACGAGAGAAATGAATAGATGAATCTAAACGCAGTGAAAAGAAAAATCCGATCATTAATAGTGTAACAATCTGTGACTGCACATCCTCAGAGGTTCCACTAAAGTCCATTAGTTGGCAGCAATGCAACATATTAAAAGCCTAATGTCCGCTGATAACAGTTCATCTGGTGCCATTTCTGTGTTGTGACAAAGCGCCGTTTATCAGCAGATCTCTCAGCAGCAGGTTGATCACATGAGCTGTCTGTTGGCTGGATGTTTCACCACCACCTGAGTTCATTGTGGGTGACTTGTGTGTGTGTGTGGGAGGGTGTGTGTGTGTGTGTGTGTGTG
>JAPQRQ010037940.1:0-29293 GCA_037367365.1 Apogon talboti | reverse complement strand
GTGGTACTACCCTCCCCAGTGTTTCAACAGTCAACATAAACTGCTCTCACTCAGCATGTATTGAAATATTGCATGTACATGTACAATGTAGTCCTCATTGATACTGTTGCAATTTAACAATAAATAAACTACTTGCTAAATTATACCAGGATGTGTTTAATAGTTCATTATGCACCTCAGAGAGTGGTGTCAATGTTTTATTATTTTATTGGATGTGTTTGGGTTCATTGTTATCATAATGTTTCATAGGTCTACAAGTAAAATACAGCTAGAATAAAAGTAGCAAAACTTTACCAAGTTTGAGTCACTAATAAAGAAGAATTAAGTCAAAAATGCTGGTTGGCTGTAGTTTTCATGATACAGTCTTGGGTCAAAAGTGATAAGTAATGAGAGAATGGGTTTTTATTATAGAGGAATGTTTGTTTCGAAGCCACCAGATCTACTTCAAAACAGTCTGTGCATTACAATATATTCACTTTATAGGTTCTTTCTAGTGGAAGATTTATAAATATACTATACAACAGTAAACAAACCACTATATATGTGAAACAGCACTGTATCATATGCATTTAATACATGTGTTAACCAGCACTTTTGTCATTTGTTTTCCAATTCAAATAATTCAAGTATGTAAGATAATTAAAAAAAATAAAGTAGACCAGTGTTATCTGAGCTCTTGAATTTTTAACTAAAATAAAATGCAAGTACAATGTTTGAGATGATTTGGAGTAGAAGTAGAGTGAAGCTGCATGCAATGGAAATACCACCACATTCTAATATTCAGACGGACCTACTTTAGCTTTGATTACATGATGCGCTGGCCATGGCTTCATTTCGATGAGCGAATGCAACGTCACAACATTTATGTCCATCCAGTGTTGGAGTAATTTTGGGTTGAGACCTTGTATTGATGATGGGGTGTCGGACTGCTGCATAAAGTCCCAAAGATTCTCAAGGTGGTTCAGGACTGGACTCAGGTCTGGACTCTGTGTTGGCCACCCTGATGCACCCATCACTCTAGAACAGGGTCATCAGACCACATGACCTTTTTCCATTGAAACAGTCCAGTCTTTATGTTCTCTATCAAACTGATGCTTGTTAAAATGACAATCTACTCACTGCATCAGTTAGTGTTAAAGAACTTTCTGCAGCTGAAGCTTATTCATCACTGCAATAATCATCCACTATAAGGCTCTTAACTACTTGCTTAGTTAAATCCTGATGTGGACTTTTGCTCGGCCAGGCAACCCCACAACGAGTTTGGGCGGTATGAAAAAATGCAGAATAAAAAAAATGTCACAATATAAAAATTTACTTTGACTTCCCTGTAACTTTAATTTCTGAGACGATGCACAAAAACTTTATTTAATTTTAATTCTAAATTCATATATTTATATAAATACCAAATTTCTTATTTTTCATTTTTCTCTCGTTTGTGGTTTTTCTACCTGTCTTATTCTCTGCACTTGCTTGTTGTATGTTGCTGCCAACTGTGACATTTTCCCCACGGTGGGATAAATAAAGTCATATCTTATCTTAATTTGTAATTATAGATCCAAATCTGACATCTTGTCCTGCAACACATTCAAGGAAAAAGTTGGAAAAGTAAAGAATTTACCGCTTTTCACAACACTAAAGAAACATTCAGGGACTGATGGCAGAAGGCAATGAAGTGTTACAGGAGTAATTTGGTCATCAATGCAAATGCATTAAGCTTCGGCCCAATACAGGGTTTTTGCCCCTGACTACCAGCAATGCATTTTTGTCCTCTGTAGTGGACAAGAGTATCACAGCTCTATTGAAAAAAAAAAATTAAATAAATATTGTCCACTGCAAAGGACATTCCACAAAAATTTTAAAAATGCATCTGAAAAAACTGTTGCATCGTGCTGTTTCCAATATAGGCAATTATGTAATCTAAAAAAGCCAAAGCTTGTACTTTCCAGGGTAGTCAGGAGGATATTTTAGTCCAAAATGCCCCATGTGTTCTCTTTCGGAGATGACTTGACCCTCTTCTTCCTCAGCTGTGTCTGTGTGATGTTTACAGAATGTGCTTTTCTATTGTCTTGTTGTAATATGCACAGGCGTCCCTAGAAAACTTGTCATGTTGAAGGCAGCGAGTGTTGATCCAAAGTCTCACTCCATTTTTCAGAATTAATGGTGCATTGAAGAAGTGGAAATGATCTTTGCTCAGGACAACCTGAGACCTTGATGGACTGGACGTGGTTGTGGACTCTTTATTAGAAGGTCCTTCTTGTCTTTGGTTCACATACGGCACCTGGAGTCCATTTTGTTTCAAAGAAGTCCAGACTGGTTTGCCTACAGTCCACATTTCCACTGACTGTCCCAGATGCCCATTTCTGCGTCCTGGCCTTTTATGCATTCCTTAATTGTTTTCGTTCTGTTCAGCATCATAGAGGGTGAAATATCCAAGGCCCTTCCTGTCTTTCTTTAAAGAATACTGTGTTCATTTACAATAATTTTCACATTTATTGACAAACTGGCAGAACCATCTGTGCTTGTGCAGAACTAGACCTTTCCTAGATGCTACCTCTGTACCAAGTCATCATTACAATCAGCTCCAAATCACATTAAGACACTAATTGTAAATTGTGTCTTGTATGTGTTGCTGCCTGAATGTAAATACAGTTCCATTCTCTCCCAGTTGAAGAGATCATCAGAAAAAAAAAAAAACATGAAATGTGCTTTGTTCCTACTGTCAAAAATGAAACAAGTCAAGGTCAGTCCCTTAAAGTGTGCATTAGAATGTTGGGTATTGATTATTGCATTGTAGTGACACCCAGTGGTCACGTCTAGTCTCTGCTGGATGGTGTCATATTTCTACAGTAATGGGGTTTTTATTAAAAAAAAAAAAAAAGAGGCACCACTGAAAACATCTCAACCGTATATTATTTTTATTAGTTTCTGTAACCAAACCAAGAGAATGTAAATAAGACCGTACATATTTTAATACAGCGATGAAACCCCTGTACAACAAAAAAAAAAAAAAAAAAAAAAAAAAAAAAAAATAATTACCCCACCCACCCCCATCCATCCCTCCCTCCCTCATCCATCCTCCTCCTAACAAGGACTCCTCCCCCAGCTAGGGTTGAGGTGAGGAGGACACTCCCCACCTCAGGGTGCATACTACTGTACATTTCTGAAGGACCACAACCCTGAAATGAGAGCATTGTGGGTGGGACAGCCAGCGGAGGTGAGGCAGAGACAGAAAACAGCACTGATTGCTCTCATCAGTAAAGACAACAAAACAATGAGTGTCCTTCTGCTCGTACGCTTCAGAACGTGAGGCTTCTCATTCCATCATTTTTTTTTCTCCTCGTTCTGTTCTGTTCTTGTTCCTCTCGATGTGAGGGCTGACATACACACTCGAGTTTTCTACTTTTTCAACAATCAACTTCTCATGGTTTCTATTCCTCTAAACAGCCCTATCCCGCTATTCTCTAGCTAAGGGCACTGAAATCAGTCAATAGCAGCAGGTCTGGGTGCTTTACAGTTAAGTGTGTGTTTGTGTGTGTGAGAGAGAGAGACAGCAAAATGAGTGTGAAAGCAGTGAAGGGCTGTGGGGCAGTAGCCCCGAAACTGAACCGCTGTAAGTAGTGATGATTTCCATCCTTTTGAGTCTGGGAAACTCTGCTGCTAAAGCAACAGTAATCCTAAAGGCCGTGACATCATCTCTGCGCTGCTTTAACCTTTGGCTAAATTTACAGGAGAGTCCAGCGACGCACTTTCCCCTGTTCATACCACAAACACACACTACCAACACATCAGTAATTCTCAGGCAAGGAGATAAGAGCAGAAGGCAGGAGCATAGGCTCACAGGCAGACTAATCAATAAATCAGATTCAATCAACTGCTGCAATTTCACATTTCCATTATGATAAAACAACAAACATAAAAACAAAAAAGAGACAACAAAATTTTTCATTTAATGTCTCCATTTGAAAACCATGGATGAAACCGTTGAGTGAGACTGTGCATGTGGTAAACAGGTGCATTTATATGTGCACATGCACAAACCTCTGGATTAGTTGTAATGGGAGAACTGGGCAACATAAAGTGTGCTTCACTAAATGACAAATCCATAAAACTTTGTTCTGACTACAAAAACAAAATCAATTCTTTCTTTTGTTAACAAAACAAGTTTCTCCTATAATATCTGTGATCCTATTTTGGAAAAACAAAATTAATGGAACAGAAATCAAGAGCTATAAAAATGGCAAACTCAGCAGCAAATCTCTTTTCAATTTTCGCTCCAACTCTTCCCATCTACTGTCCCAGTAGATCTCTATGGAACAACTTGTGCAGCTGTTTTATCAGCATCTAAATATGACGGAAGAATCCAACTCAAATGCCCCCTTCTGCAGTGGGACAAGATGGGGAAGAAAGAAGGGGAAGAGGATTATGTATATGCAGGACAAAGCCTACCCTCAAGAACCACCATCTGTATCTATCCAACCCCTTGTCCTCCCCCACACTGTCCCCCAGGGCTGATATGAGGTGGTGACTGAGCGAATGGGGCTAGATTCTCTCTCTTCCTCTCTTCCATCCATTCATATTGTCATCTGAAGAGGGGGTGCGGCTCTTTACTTGCCCTCTTCTGGTTTGATGGCCTGTGGTTTTATGGGGCCAGTCCGTATGGGCTTGGCTGTGGAGATCGGGGCTTTGTCAGAATCCGGGCGGTCGCTCCCTGTCTGGTGGTTTGGGGCCGAGGTGTCAAGAGGGGGCTTTCCCCCCTGGTCGAGTCGAGATGCTTTGCTGACTTGTGGGGCCTTGAGTTGCTGCTGTTGTTGCTGCTGCTCTGAGAAGAACTTATGAGTGGATTGGAGCACCTCAGCCCGCTGCTTTGCCTGAATGCAGACACACAAAAAAAATAAATCACACATCTTGCATCCAGTAACGGTTTGGCTATACAAGGTAAAGAAGAGTAGAGACATGAACATGGCATCTGACCTTCAGGTCCTGCTCAGCCTTCAGAGCTGCCTGGGTGCCTCTCGGTGCCATGGAAGGCCCAGAAGGTCCTCGGGGAGGGTGCTGACTGTGCTGTGGGTGCTGAGGTCGGGGATGAGGCATGAGACCACCACCAACATTGGGTGACATAGGAGGGCCCATGGGAGAGCGCTGGACACCTCCAGCAAATGAGTTAGCATGTGGAGGTCGAACCAGAGGAGAGACGATGTTGGGCTGAGACAGAATCTAAGAAACAGAGAACAGAAAAGTAAACCCACTGGTCTTAGTACTACGCTGAACACTACGGAGGCCAGGTAAAACCAGGTCTGTGATCTAACCTGTGGGTTGAACTGGCCAGGGAAATGCTGCGTCATTCTCATGCCGGCGGAACTGGGCTGAAACTGCTTCTGGTAGAGCATGCTGTTCATCTTACTGGACTGGCTACTGGGGGAGGTGGAGCTGGCCCTGCAGCAAGACAGAAGGCAAAACCATACAACTCAATCAAATGTGAAATGTAAAGGAGTAGAGTGTGGACACAGAGTTAGTGCAACAGAGAACAGCCAATAGCTTTCAAAACTGTCCACAAACTTTGAACATCAGTGTTTGGATATTTTTTTTTAAATAATGAAAAAAATTTGTTTTTTTTTTTTAAATAAATGAAAATTATAATATTGGTTGGAGCAAAACATGGAGAAGAAATACGATGTGACAAACTCTGGTCAGCGCTATTCTATTTGCTACTGAGAAATAATATACTGTCTATGGAAACAAACAAACAGCTGTATATTTGCTTCCACAACAGCCTGAATTACATGTTTTCCCTTATTCCACTTTATGGAAAAAAAACCAAAAACAAACAAACACTAGTAGCCAACTTGGGCTGTACAACTACATCAATGGCACACAAATATCAAGATCTGTAGATAAATCAGGGAAACAACAGTTATTCCTGGTGCTTTTTTATGTTTGTCTTTGTATTTTGATGCAATTTTACATTCAAAAATGGTGAGGTTTTAAAGGCTGTACATCAGTTAACCTAAGTTTGTGGGGCGTACCTGTAGGGACTGGAGGTGGGTGTGGTACTCCTGGCACTGACTGGAGGAGTCCCAGGCTTCACATCCATCCCACTGCCAAAAAGTTTCAGATCCATGTCCATCTGCAGTGTGTCAACATGAAAACAGTTGTTACAGCTGCACCCCGAAAAAAACAAATGTGAATTTTCTCAGTAATAAATGAACACCTGACAGTACCTTGCTGGTAGGAGGCTGCATCATGTTGTGGTTGGGGCCCATGATGCTTCGGTACTGTTGGGAGACTGGAGGCTGTCGGTTAATGTTGGGAGGCTGGGCCTGGGGAGGTGTGGGAGGCAGCGCCAACAGGGGCTGACCACCACCTGAGCCAAAGTTGGGCAAGGACAACTGGGAACCAGGCAGTGGAACCGTCACCTGAGAAAAATCGCAATAATTAATAAACTACAGAAATACAATTGTAATGGCGCAACATTTTGGCCAGCCTGAAAATATTAAACAAATATACATCAGTAGACAGAACAGATGTCTGCTTTATAACCATGACAGACATTAACTCAGCAGGTCCAAACTATGGTTAAACACAAATGTTCATTTCCAGTACACCGTTAATGCATGTACCTGTTGCATTGCTGAACTGGGAGACTGGGTGTTGCTGTAGTAGCTGCTCTGACCATGCTGTTGTACCTGCCCTGAATACATGTTTGAGTGCTGATTCATCCCCTGTCGAGCCTGAACCAAAAACACACAGACGATGCAAACAAAGTTAAATGACAACAGTCCCAGATGACACAAGCAGTTGTTATATTCATTTCCTGTGAGCAGGTTGCTTACTTGCAGCAGGTGTGTGTCAATGAGCTGGGAGCCACCCATGCCAGACGGCTGGTTAAGCTGGGGCTCGAACAGAATTGGAATGTGCTGGGTGGAGGAGGGCTGCTGATAGGCCAGATTGGACTGAGGCTTGCCCAGCTCAGGTGCCTGAACGCCAGGGTAACTGTGCAACGATGGTCCTGACAGCATCATGGAGGGCTGTGATAGACTGCTCTGCATGAACGCTTGCTGTGACCTGAGGGAAAGCAGAATAAGACTGTATTAAAACATGACTGGGACAATGGTGACTAAAAGTGAGCTTGTGGAGAAGACAATTAGACACATGCGGTCTTGTGTGTTACCTGTAAGGTTGCAGTGAGGAACTGAAGAGGTCCTGTGGCTGGGACACTGGGGGGCCCGTGTTCAGTCCGAGCTGTGCCTGGTGTGTGTGTTGGTGCTGGGGCTGACCTTGCAATGGAGCGTAGATAGGAATGGGAATCTGCTGCACTGCTGTCGGCTGTGGGGCAGAGCAACAAACACAAGGAGGTTTACTTTTAATGTTCAGACTTTTATTATATGTGTTCCTAACCTGCCCAAGAAACATTTTGACCAGCCTGAAAATATCAAATATTACCTGCGATAGGCCAGGCTGGAAGCCTTGTTGCTGTGCCAAGGAGGGAGGAGCCAACCGAGGGTGGGGGGTGCTAAATAGGTGGCTAGTGTCCATGTAAAAGGCTGGAATCTGAGCTGCAGAACCTAATGTAGATGAGAAATGATCAAACATAAGCAGGTCTTCAAAGATAAAACAGCAGAACAGAAGCAAAAAAAAAAAACATCATACACCACTAGTTTAATGATAACTACTGTTTGTAAAACTTATTTTAAAGCTTTTTAAATTATTAATTGTGTAAAATCATCTTTAAAATAATTGGCACCTAAAGCTGTTTGACAAATACAATACAAAATACAATGTTTGACCCTTCATTGTGTTGGTATGCAAGTTGTATAAAATGGAGAAGCTCCAATAAAGTACGGGTATGTCAAAACACTACAGCCACGTTTTAAGCTTTAACATAAAAACATTTGCCAAAGTTTTGCGAAACAGCTGCCTCTCACCAGTTTGCTAGTAGGTTTCCTCACCTGCTGCAGACTGAGAAACGTACACCTGTGGCGTCTGTTGCTGCTGGGGCAGAAGGGGAGGCACACAACCCAGCTGAGAGAAGCTGCTGCTACTGCTGCTACTGCTGGAGGATGACAGGCTTCCACCCTGCAGCTGCTGAGGCTTCACCTTACAGATGTTGGGAGGGTCAGAAGCGGTGGTGGTCTTCGTGCTGAGTGACGATGTTGTGTATGTACTAGAACCTGGACAGCGGTGATAAAAATGATGAATACAGGTTACAGTTACCTTCACAAAACTAAAGAACAAGAAAAAAAGACCTAAAATGAATTGATAAGTCAGTACACTGTAAAACATCAAAGCAGTGTTCAGTTGTGCATGGTTCTGATGAACAATATTATAGGAGTTAAGTGGGAATATTTTTACCTGACAGTGAGGTGCTGGGGGTAACAGAAGCCACAGGAATCTGTGGCATGGAGGCTGAGGAGAATGAGGAATAAGAGGACGCGCAGGAAGTAATAGGGGAGGAAGAGGAAGTGACAGGAGAATTCTTCTCCAGACTTGGTGAGTTCTCCCACGCTTTACGAGCTGATTCCATCTGAAGAGGAAACAGGTGTTCAGGCAAACATCTACTAAAACCAGAGGGGACAGGGGATCTACTTTGCCTGACATGTGTTGTCTGTCTTTGTACCTTCAGTGTGAGATCAACGGTAGCAGGAGACACAGTGCTGAGGCTGGAGCTCTGCTGCAGGGTCTCTCGCCGAGGAAGAGGCAAAGAGTGGGGAAGGGCAACCTTTATATACAGAAAAACGAGGACAAAGCAGTTTAACAACACACTGTGTATATTAACAACATTTTGATAAAATATGTACTCACATTAGAAAAATATGTACTCACATTTGCCACTAAACTCTCTTCGATTTTGTTCCCTCCCGTTGGAACACTATCCGCCAAAGAGGAAGACGGAGTTGTGTAGTCAGTTACAGACTCCTGTGAGAGAGAAATCAACATAAATCCAGTGTACACACAAGCATCGTATACATCAGCCTGTTAGCACTACTAACAAACCATTTTAGTTTTTCTTGTCATTCTTGTAATGTACACATCCATAAATGATCAAAACAGAGATGATTATGGTATCATTGACATCCACATACATCATGTTCAATACTGTTCAGATAGCTGTGCAGGCCCTCTATTTTCTTCCCACTTCTGTAAACTTCAGGGTGAGCACTGTTACCAACCACTCTCTTCCATCATCTTTCTGACATAGCGAAACTAATTTGTCTCACAATAGCCACAGCTCCTTGAACTAGAACTATTTGCCTGCATGTGCAAGTAGTGGTGACAAAGGAATGGCTGACACATGGTGTGTGGACTGCAATGAAATACAGGTTAAATAAGCCATTTATCCTTGGATTTTCTGGTTCGTGATGTCATGAGAAAGTGCCTACCTTGGAGTTACTGGTGTAGTCTGCTGACGGGACTGTGATCATGCCCTCAATGTCTCCTCCCAGCTCTGGTACTGTGGTGTCACTGGTGGGAGGACTGGAGTCTGTGGCTCTGCTCACACCTCCTCCTGGAACTCCTGCCTCCATCCCCTCACCTTCTCCTCCACGTGCGTCTTTGGCCTTGCGGTTCTTTAGTGAGCGCTCTTTACCAATAGGACCTGGCTTATACTCCTTGGTTTCCACAGGTTCCATTTCAGGAAGCTAGAGGACAGAATAAACAATTTACATTATGGAAGGACGAAAGTCAAATCGGTATCCTTCGATGTTACGAGTATGTTCACTGTAGATTTACCTTCTGTGTTTTGATTGGGCCAGCGCGAGGTTGTTTCTGCCTTTGTTCTTTGGGAGCAGGTAGTTTGTTGTCAGAGCCAGTTTCTAACAATGGCGGGACTCCATCACTGTCAGTGCTGCCAGCAGATGATGGCGCTCCAAATTGAATACTGTCGATTGCCAGTTCTACACTGCCCTCTGTACCAGGCTTCACACCCTAAAAAACAAACCCAGATTTTCAGTGGTTTATCACAGGTTAATCAAGTAACATAAAGGAAGAAGCAGGCCTACTTAATATACCTCAGAGGAGACTGTGCCAGTGAAAGAGGTAAGAGGTTTGTTCCAGGCACTCACAGACGGTGGCTGGGGAGGGCTGATTGGACCAACTGAAACACACATCACACTTTTAGGACAGGGGTACACTGAAATCTAAGAATTGCAAGAAAATTGTGACAATATTGTAACTCATTGCGGAACTGATTAATCCACTCACGCTTCTTGACGTCAGGAAGGACAGTAGAGCCTGCTACCTTGTTCTCCCACAGTTCTGTACCCAGAGTGCTGTGTGTCTGTGCAGGTGCGGGTGGTAGGCTTTTTGAGGTAAAGTCCGCAGCGGCAGGGGGTATGGGGGGCAAAGGGGCCACCGTTCCTTCCAAAGTCTGAGGGGATGGGGCAGGTTGGGATGGGGCAAGGTGAGGATGTTGAGGGGCTGAAATTGGAGGCTGCGTTTGGGATTGTGTGGTAGAGGCTACAGGAGGCTGAGGAGGTTGTGATGCCTGTGGTGGTGGTGGTTGTTGTTGTTGTTGTTGCTGTTGCTGCTGCGATGATTGTTTTTTAGCAAATCTCGGTGGCAGTTTTCCTCCGCCACCTCTGCTCTTTTCACCAGAGCCTTTCTTACCCCAGTTCTGCAGGAAGAGCAATGACATTAGGACTGCAACAGTGAGATATAGCACTTCTTACTGAAAGGACACATTACCTTACAAAAGTTATCTCTGCTCCTACCTGAGTGGTCAGCTCTTCCTTTTTCCGTTTCTCTTCATCTTGTAAGCGTTTCTGTTGCTTGCGGGAGACAACTTCTGTAAAGCCGTCGTCATTGGTGCTGGACTGAGGGTCATCTGTGGTGGTGACTTCGGGGTGGTCATCAATAATCACAACACCTACAGTGAAGAAAAAATGGGATTTGAGACAGTAACATTCAGTTTAGTCTACAAGCAGCTGGAACAAAGTGGGCCATCTAGGTGTATCAGTAAAATCTAAGTGACTGATTAAATGTGTACACTTACTGGCATAATTGTTTAGATCAAACTGGGACAATGCATTCTCCTTAGGTTTCTTCGCAGCCTGTTTGGCCTCATCTTTACGGCGGGAAGTCTGTTCTTTTGCAGGCCTCTGGGCTGATCCTCCAGCTGCTGGTGCTGATGCATCAGAGTTCTGCTGTGCAGCAGGGCTGCAATTGAGGCGCATGTTGGACATAGTAAAAAATGAATAAATAAATAGGACCAAGTTAACATGTGACATGTCAACAATGTCGATAAGGCTTACATTCTGGGACAATGGGACAAAATAATCTGTTAACACTCTGGATCTCATTCCGAAAAAAAATTGAGTGCCTTGATGTATTACATCAAGAGATTAGGTTCTAATCTTTTCTCCCACAAAACCCCCACAATGCCAAGGTTTAGTTCCAGTCTAAAAATGTAAAGAAACAGCACATTTAGGAGAGAATCCTGTGGAAATGGTGCAACGATGACAGCCTAAACAAAACCAACATTGTACAGGAAAAGTGGAATTTTGCCAAATGCACAACTGCATTAAACAACACCAGTGTAAAATCAAACAAAGGTCTTATTTTGCGTGAATAAATTTGTGTTATTCTGGGAGCTGTCATGCACTGAGTAGACTTCATTGTGCAAGTGTTAATTTAAGCAGACAAAGTAAATGCCTCAAAACAGACAAAAGCCTACTTGTTTTAAACTCACCCTTTGCGGCCTGCTTTGGCCCCTCCCCTCCTGTCCCCCTTTCCTCCTGTGTAGCTGCGACCTGGTTTGGCTCCGCTGTTCCCTCTACGATTCTGTCTTTCCGTAGGCCTTTGACTTGAGAAGCTCCTTTTGGCTGGAGGGACTCCCTCACGTTTTGGGATCACACCTCCATCAGGGGGACTTTTACTTGGGGTCAAAGATCCCTGTGGGGGAGGGGGTGCAGGGGCAGAAGCAGTGGCTGCTTCATTATTAGCCTCTAGTGCTCCTTTTCGTTCTTCTCGCTCTCTTCTTTCATTAAAGTCACTACTCTCAGAAGCAGTCTCCCACTCCTCATTGGCTTGATCTGATGAATTCTGGTTGGACAAGTCAGGGGACTTTGTGCCAACTGCAGCGATGGTTGGGCTGCTAGTGTCAGGCAAAGATGCTTCTACAGGAGAGGGTAGGTCAGGTGTAGGCATTGTCACAGCTACTTCTGCAGGCACAGTTACAGGAGTTCCTGGAGCTCTTGAAAGCGTTGGGGAGAGGGAGGTTGAGGCAGGGGCACTGCTAGAGACAGCAGTTGCAGCAGCAGGCACTGGGGGTAAAGGTACTGGAGGACTGGGAGCCGTTTCTCCACTTGCCAACACAGCAGCCTCTCGCTCTTTCAGCCGTCGGAAGCGTGGGGGTTTGTCTTGCCTGGGGGGACGTGCAGGTCTGGATCGACGAGGTCTTTCTCTGCTACTCTGAGGAACTCCATCACCAAATTTCTTGCTGTCAGACTTAGGGGGTCGTCGGTCAGCTGGAGGATTGTCATATCTTGGTGTGGACTCCGCGTCTTCAGGTCTAAATGTCTCCATGGGTTTTGAGGGCCACTGAGACGATGACTCTCTAGCAGCTGGTCGTCGAAGTGGGGCTGAGCGAGGGCCTCCACGTTCTCTCGTTCCACCTCTTCTACTATATAATCCCCCCCTTCCTCGTCGAGAGGGCTCTCCTTTAGGGAGGAATCCTGGCTTGGGCCTGCTTTCATCGTCTCCTCTGGATCCTGTTTTGTCTCCCATGTGAGGAGGTCCAAAGCCTGGCTTGTGTGAGCCAGACCTGGCCTCCCCAGGCAGTTCTCTCCTCAGTGGACGGCTAGGTTTGGTGCTAGGTTCACGGTCAGATGGTCCAGTGTCACTGGCAGACTCCCGTCCACCTTCACTTTCAGAGTCAGTGTCTGAACCACGGCGGCGTCTGCGTTTTGGTATGACTTCAAAGTCCGAGCTCTCGCTACGTGTCTCACTTTCCTCCCTGTTTCGAAAGGCAGCAGCACCACCAGCAGTAGGTAGATCAGAACGTGACCGTGGCTCTCTGTAAGGATACTCTGCCCGGCTTCGACCACGGCTCCCTCTGCCTCTGCCACTGTAAGTCCCTCTGTAGCTCCGGCCTCTAGAGTAATATTCGCCTCTACCGCGTCCTTTAAAGCTTGAATCAACTGGCCATTCTCTTTCTCTGTCTTTCTCCATTTCCTTCTCCCTCTCTCTTTCCCTCTCTCTCTCCTCTCGTCGGTAAGAACGTGGAGGAAGATTGGACTCTTTCCTGGAGGGTAGTTTTGGTTCTGGATGTTTGTCGTGACTGGGTGGTTTATCTGCTTTCTCCTCCTGAGAAGAAGAAGTTGGAGCTCCTGATGAAGGCTGAGAGTCTCTGCCTCTCTGGAGGCCAGTGGTAGTTTCCTCAGTGTCTACAGGTTCTCTCTTCCCTTCCCCCTGAGGTCTAGACCCCTCAGACACAGCAGCAGCAATAGAAGGAGCTTTGGATGACTGATCCTTTTTAGATCTATCTCCTCTCTCCCCTCTTTCATGGCGCTTCTCCCTCTCTTCTCTCTGCTCTCTCTCTTCTTTCATGTCCCTAAGCACTGGTTTCTTTATTGGCCCAGACCTGCGGAGAGGTCTTTCACCCCCCGGTCCTTCTCTGCGCCCAGGACCAGATCTTCCACCCCAGCGTAGCTCCGCTTTCTGCTTGCTAGGGGCTGGAAGAGGCAGCTTTTCTTGTTTGTGGAGTCCATCAGCAGGAGGTGTGGCTCTATTGCTTGTCACCGAAGGTTGGGGGTATATATCATTCTGGGGCTTTTCATCAGCTCTTTCCCCTGACTCCTGAAGCTCTAATGATTTTGTTCCAAGGGGTAGCCCATCAAACCTAGGCTCATCCAGCTTAAGAGAATGACTGGAGCCCTGCGAGACACTCCTTTGGAGCATGGCTTGACCTAAAGCTTCTACTTCTTCTCCAGTTGGTAGACCTGGCTCTTCGTGATCAAAGCCAGAGCCTACAGGGACCCTGTCTAAAGGTCCAGGTCCATCCTCTGGCCCTGGGGTAAATGCAGACAGGGACTCTGTGGGGTCCCGGAAGAAATTATTTTTGCGTGAGTCCAATGCACCATGGTCTTGGGGGTACATAGCTGGCAGACCCCTGTCCAGATCCAATCCAGCATCAATCCTGTTGAGAAATAAGTTCCATAATATAATGATGAATGTGAAATAACAAACACAAGATTACTACTAGATTTCCTTGTGATATTTCATCCATCTTCTTTATATATTACTCCAGTATTTTATTCATGGACTATATCATTTTATTCAGTGTTGTTACCGTGGCTCCTTGTTCTCATCCCGTCCTTTTGGAGGAGTTACCGATGGCAGGGGCTCTGATTGTGGATAAGCGTCTGAACCCCACACCATCCGTGAGTCTGAGGGCAAGCCATGGTCACGAATTGGTCGGGTCAAGTGGTCAAAGGAGTCAGAGCTAGAACTGGAGTTGTCACCAGGTTCTCTACGCACTATCTGTTTAGGAGGCATTCTCCCTAAAGAGGACAAACAGAGCAATTTTGATCAGATTGTCCTGCATATCCACATCTCAGACACACAAATCTCTACATTACTTTATCAAAAACAATTTTTAATCCAATGCATCTCCCTACCAGGGTGAATGTTAGTTGGCATATCCATGGGAGGACGTCCTGACATCATGCGAGGGTCCATGTAGGACTGCATCATCAGCCACCTGGGGTCAAAGCCCATAGAGGCCAGGTGCTGGTGATGAGGGCCTATTGGTTGATACATAGAGCGGTGCTGCTGCTGCTGCTGTTGCTGCTGCTGCTGGGTAGCTGGAACTCCACCACCACCCGATGGGGACACTGAGCCCCCACTCTGCTGCTGCTGTTGTTGCCATTGCTGCTGCTTCATCTGCTCCTACAAACACCATCAAGAAAGAATAATAGTAAAACACTTGGGATCAACTTATTAAATTAACTGTATACATGTCTTAAAACATTGCTTTTTTTTTACTATGTGAATGATCTAAATGTAATGTGAGTACCTATCCAAATAATAGGTATGTCTAGCACAACTAGCTTGACAAATCCAAATACTGTGATTAGACCACCATCTCCATATATTAGATGGCGATAACATTACCTGCTGTCTGAGGAAACGAGGGGGCAAAGACTTCTGGAACTGCTTCGAATAGCCTGAGGTTAAAGAGGGACGCATAGCAGCTGCTGCTTCTCCCTCCAGTTGTGGTGGTGCCAAAGGTACTTCGTCGCCACTGGGTGTGTCCATGTGAGGCAGGGACAGGTGGGGCTCATCCACTACAGAACAAATACAAGGGAATTTGATGTATGACATAAAATGACCACTGCACTGCACAAACCAATCAACATTCATTTACATACAACTGTAGGGAAAACAACGAGCTGGTTCACCTCTGCTGTCCTCCATGTTAAAATAGTCTCGGATAGGCACTGCTATCCTGTCAGCTTGCTTGTCTTCCACTACTGGGCCCACCTCATTCAAGGTGCTCTCTCCCTCATTCTGAGGTTCAATGGCTGCAGATCTTTGGACTGGGGAGCTGGTTGGACGAACCAAGAGAACTTCTTCTATATTCTGTTCGACCCCGTCTCGTTCTTGCTCAATCCTATCCCTGTCTCGGTCTGCTCTCTCAGGAAGAGCAGGCTGCATGACCAGGGCTTGTGATTGTGAAGGTGGGACTGAAGGCGCGGGACTGGACACAGGAGCTGATGAAGAATTTTCCTCACAGGAAGCTCCAGCTTCGTCAATGGTGGTCGGAGTAGAGGGGGGTTTTGCTTCAGCTGCCTGGCGGTGTTTTTCATTAAGACGCTTAAGTTTTTCAGCACAAGCAGCAAGTCGCTGTTCTTCCATCCGCCGTTCTTCTTCTTCTCTCCTCCGTCGTGCTCGTTCTACAGCTTCAGAAACTTCAGAGGGCTTCTTTCGCTTTTGTCGCCAGGCCTCAGAGTCCTCATCAGCACCTGGTGCTGCTGTAGCCGATGGTTTGCTGCCACGTGAAGCTCCACCTACTGACCGGCCACCACCCTAGAGAGCAAAAATCCAGACACAGAGATTACCTAACTGAAACAGTGTAGCATAACATGATTTTACATATTGCCCATCAGGTTTACCTGGTAGTCCTGTGCAGCAGCTGATTTATTGTACTGCCCCATGCTACCAGGTGATGGTGCTCGGGGATCAACATTGTCAGCACACAAGCTTTTACTGCCACCACGGCCATCAGATCCCTCCTTCCAGCCCTCCTGACTGTCTGTTGGACGAGATCTTATACGGTCCACTTTACCCATCCATTCCCTGAAAATAATACAGACATGGTTACATTAAAAGGATACAGAAAAAAAAAATCTTTAAAGATGAAGGGAAAAAAGATCACAAAATGCTCATAGAGCACATCCAGATGTCATTCAACCACATTGCATGTAATGATAAAAAGCAGCAGTGGATGAACTTGATAAGTAAAGTTACAATTCTTAAATGAAAAAGGAAAAAAAATGTTTGGCCCCAGCAATAGTGCATTACCTAACTAATACTAATACATAATTAATACTACTAGTACTTAACGCTGCACCTCCCTAACTGAATCTGCATGGACTGCCCTGGTACAGAATATGCTTTTATGTATTTTAAGTGTTTCTCATCTTCACACATTTTTTGTTTGCCAGGCTTTTATGTGCTCCATCTCAGGGGAAGATAAATAAAGAAACCATTTACTGTATGTCAACAAACAGCTGAGCATAAAAAAGTGACGCACTGCTGTATACATACCAGGAGCTTAAACAGTATTCCAGACATGATGAAACAACAACAATCTCAATCTACTGCAGGTAACACCAACTACAAAAACTGGTGCCTCATTAAAGAAAAAGGTTACAGTAAACAAGCATATGGGCTGTGCTGCAATAGACTGACTGGACTTAAAAATTGGATGGCATAAAATGAAGTGAAAAAAATTATATTGTTAATCACACTGATCGATCTGACATTTGTCATCTAAAGTTTCATCATTGTGGTAACCGTAAATGCAACTCTCATTACAAGTCACTGACTTCTCAATAACTATGCACCAAGACAATAAAATACTATCCTAAATCTTGACTATAAAAATCCACAAGCAAACAACTAGATATGCTTGAGATGGTAAGCCATTCATTCAGTCAACCTTATTTCTTTTTTGTCAACAGTTATTTTATGATGTAATACCAGTTTTCTCCTTTGTCTTTAGCAGCTTGGTTCTCTTCATCATCGCTGAAGTTTAGTTTCTCTGTGTAGTCCACCTCCATCTGAGCTCCTAGAATGCATAAGGGAAAAGGCAATTGAAGCTTGAACAACTATAAAGTGCCCTTTCACTACATCTCACTGTTTCTTTTAATCCACTCACCTGCCCACCCCTCATCAGCATCAGTGTCTAAGTTGTCCAGCTCCTTCAGTTCTGTGGCACTGATGATAGAAGGTCTGTCTGGGTCCTGGAGCCAGGACTGAGGTGGTGGCTGCTGAGATCGTGCTGTTCGAGGACCCCTTAATCATTCAGAGAGAAAAGTTCAGGATGCAGTCTCATCAAGAATGAAACGATTATCACTACTAAATTATATGCAAGGCTACTGAGGCTCATGAAATGGGTCTGACCAACTAAATTTAGAATATTTGCACATGTAGCTGGAGATAGAAAAGACTTTTATATCAACGTAGGCCTGCTGTTTGATAAATTTGGGATGACTTGGTTAAGATGTAAAATTAAGAAAAAAACTGAATCATGCATTTGTAAAGTGTTAAACTTAAATATAAAAAAATGTTATCATTCATGATCATTCTCAGGTTCATGCTTTATGTTGTGAACTCACTTTGCTCCATCTTGTGGTACGGGGTATCTGAAGTTTCCTTGACCAGGGCCAAAAGACATTTGAGGATAGGCGTGGAACATCTACAATACAGAGACACAACTCATCACCTGAGGGTAATGAAGAGGAACAGGATAATGTAACTGTGATAACCTCATGCTCAAAGTCCACAACCTGGTGACTTACATAGGGTGGCATCATGCTCCTAAAAGCAGGGTCAAAGTGAGTTGGCACCCCAGCAGGAGGTTGCTGCCCCCCATTGAGTTTAGGCTGTGGAGGACCAGAGGGGGGCAACCTATCTCTGCCGTCCCTTTTCTCCCTTTGACTGTCTGCAGCAGTCACATTTCGACCAGTTTCATCAGCTTCCCCAGGTGGTGAAGACGAACTAAGGCCTGCACTACCTTCTTCCACAGCCCTGTTGTCCATCTCTGGGGGGCTGGGTGCAGTGTTCAAATTCCTGCCTCCACCCTCACGCCAACTGCCAACATCTAAAAACAAAATAACAAAAGCAGATTTTTAGTGTATGCCTCATCTAGCTCCTCATCGTTAGGCTTACAGACATAAAGTAGATGTTGTTCATGTGCATAGTGTGCCCATACTTTGAGGTCTGAGACTGGGGCCTGGTCCATAAGGCTCCTCCTCTGGACTGTCTCCTTTCTCCACTTCACCAGCTGCCTGCAAGCTGGGAAACTCCTGGTGAAAATGGCTGCTTACACGAGGAGCTCCTGCGCAACACCAAAACATTATGAACACACAGATCACAAGATTGAAATAACATAATTGTGGCTTGTTGAAAAGAATTTAAAGGTCTAATCCTCAGTTGGTGTAAAGCACCCTTGCAGCCCCAAACATCATATTTAGTTGATTAAACAGGGTGCTTGCTCTTTACCCAAATGAAAATTCTATCCTTTTTCAAAACTGCACCCCCTCCCCCAACTTCATGTACTTTTATACTTGCGTGCCTACTTTTTGGGTTGAGATTGTACCTGCTGTGTGTAGTACAAAAGTTCATTTTAATAAATGTATGAATGAATACATAATTCACACTAAATTATGTTTTACTGACAGAAACGTTTTCAGAACATATGAAAATCACAAAAGTGCATGAATATCACACTAATAAGTTTCACTAGAATCATTCCAGTACCGACTGGTTAGTGAAATCATAAAGTTTTTTTTATATCCTTTCCTCATGCATTTCTTATCTTACATGATTATGTGCCTTTGAGCATAGCTTAAAATTAAATTTTTTCCATACTTAATTAAGACTTCCGACAAAATTCCAGACTTTTCAAGGTCGGGAAAAAAGTGTTTCAAAATTCCATACTTTTTTAAGAGTTTCAAGACCTGTGCAAGCAGCCTGTTAAATAGGCTGAATTCCATATAGACTTTAATGGCTGAACCTTGGACTCAAGTGAGAGACGTAGTCAAGTGTTGAATCCAGGATCATCGTAAAGAAGGAAATTACGTCCACTACAAAAATAATGCACACTTCATGGAGAATGGGAGAGCTTTTTACCGTCTAGCTGTGTCTGCTTGCTGTTAGCCCAAGAGCGACTGCCCCCAATGGAAAGCTCTTGTGACTGGATCACTGGTGGTTTGTTCTGGGGTGGAGGAGTCTCCTGTTGCCTGTAGCACATAAAAATAAAAAGGGATTAGTTGCTCATTAGTAAGAAAACAACAGATCTCTAAGCCTGCTGGGGTGATAATTCCATTTAACACACACCTTCATTAAGACTTCTGATAAAAGCAGCAGTACTTACTTTCAGTAAGTGACAATATTATCAAGTGTGTATGCCTTTTATTTAATTTACCTCTCGTCCCCTGCCTCACTACGTGATGCCCAGCCACTGCCGTCCTTGGGAACAATGTTGACGTTGGGGTCGTTTCCCTTATTCTCCGCCTTCAAGCTGGGCAGGTTGGCCGGAGGGGGCATGCGCCGGCTGACAGCAACTTTGCCCAAACTCTGGAGCCCATGTCTGGCAGCCACTGAAAAGAAGAAACATTCCATTTAGAAAACAGCTAGGTTTGTGTGGAGCAGCCTTAAAGGTTTTCTTTTTCATATTCTTTAGACAGTATTTTTTTTTTTTAAATAATGATATGGTATGAGCTGATAATGAATTCAGAACACACAATTTAATCGTTTGGATCAGCTGAAGTTAAAAAAGCCAAAACAAACACATATACCTTCTAAAAGCACTTCAGATCTTGCTGTCAAGTCTACTTCACTGTAGTGTATATTGGGTTGGCAATTTGTTCAAGGTTAGAGCAGTCAGAACTTACCTGCAGTTTTCTGGGTTTCCAGAGATTTGCCCTTATAGGTATTGAAGAGGCTAAGGGTTGCATACTTTGTTTTGCCATCCTTTGCCTTGGTGCTCTGCCCTGACTTCTCGGACATTTCGCTGGAAACTCATTGAGTCTGGTCCTTTGGCCTCGCCCCCAGAACCAGCCTCCTATAGGGAAAACAAACAAACAAACAAAAAAAAAAAACACAAGATGAAGAATCAGTAGTTATTGACTATAACCAAAAACTGGATCAACTTTTGATGCTTACAAACACTTCACAATTTTCATTTTAAGTATTCTTGAACATGTTGCCAATTCACAAAGCAAACAAACTGAGTGTTAAGCACAATGAAATAACTCAAGCTGGAAAAAAACATTTAATTTGGCAATGTGCACAAAGTAAAAAAAAACAAACACACCAATTACATGACATCTATCAAGCAGAAGCAAGCAATTATTTAGGTAAGTGAACAGCTTACGACTAGTAGCCTGTAGATTGATGAAACCTATAATCCAAATATAATGTAATGCAAAGCCTCCAAAGCCATTTTATCTTTGCCAGGACCAAATAAAAACCAATCTAAAGAATTCCAGCTCATTCAAGGTTTGTGTTCCTCTTGTGAACAGACCAACAGGAATGTCCAACTGAGCTTTGATAAAAATGAAACAAATGAACTGCATGGCACAGGTATCAGGTATCTTCAGTTAATGATATGTGTCATACACTGATGTGGGAAGAGTTAAAAGTTTTTTCTAAATAACAGTTTATTTCTATTTTATTTTCAACAAAATTAATGACATGATCAGCAGAGAGTCAATTGTCAAGGAATTGGAATCTGGAGGAAAAGTTACTCAGCTCTGTTTGGAATGAAAGTTTGAGTGGTTGAAAATCTTGCAGAGCCAGACCTGCCTCAACACTGAGCTAGTGCAGGAAATAGGTATGGCTAAATCCATTACCAGTCTGGAAGAGGGCTGTTTTGGTACTATGCATTTCCTCTGATGAATCACTCATCCTGGGGGGCACTAAGTACAGGATGCAGTGTCAGTGTCTTTCTAAATCTGTGTTGGGGAGAACTTGTGGAACATCAGTACATGGAGAGGTGGCTTTAAAATAACCAAAACCCAGAAAAACAAAACGGCACCTAAAAAGATGCATACCCTTATCAGAACTCATCCCACTCTGCAAGTAACAGATTGTGAAAATAGTTCCACATAGACAGCAAGAGAATACCAACTGAAATAGTCATCAAAAGACTAGATTATTCCAAGAGAGTACATCCTCTGAGCCGGACTATTTAAGACCAGAATTACAAAGGGGTAGAGTTCCAAGAATATCAAGGGCAGAGAGACAAGGGATGTTTGGGACTGTGGTAGCTATCCTAAGTCACAAAGAGGTCATTTATTATTAACAGAGCAATGGTGGAACAGTGTCTCTGCATTTAGGGTGGCTGACATCTCAAATGCAACTGAGAACTTAATAATGAACGTCCAGTTACAGAAAGATACCAAACATCAAGCCTGTGTTTTACTCAGCAACAAGTTTTAAAATGTAACAACTTCCAATCAGTTACAATTGCCCTGGCAGCAAAAACAAGATTCTTTATTAGCTGTGCAAAGGTGTGTAAAGCAAGAATTAAAATATCTGTCCCGTTCACTTTAAAGAAAAGTACTTTATTAGATTAAGGGAAATCAATCATAGATGAACATGAAAAGCTGTAATGGCCCCTTGTCTTCATTTTATGCCATTATTATAGTATTAGTCTCATAATAGTATTACAACATTTACTATTACTATAAATAACAATATGCATGCCCAAATTTTACAGAGCTATAACTAATGATTATTTTCATTTTCCAATTAACAGTAAATGTAAACACACTATAACTACGAAGGCATTTTCACCAAAGTTTCTGGTTGTTTAGGCAGTGGTGTGATGGATCTATTGTACCAATATTACTGAAGTATTTTAACAATACCTAGAAAAAAACCAGCACTAATCAAGTTCACACTAATCCACATCTTCCTAACGGTACATATGTTGTGTGACAGCTACAGAGCTTTTTCATTAATTATATAAACTGGTGGCTAAATTTGTCCTGCTGGACTGTTATAATAAACCAAAATGTTTATACATTCCAACATTATGTTTTGTACTGATGCTTAGGAAAAGTGCTTGTATTTGTTAGTCTACTTGAAGACTATGTGAAAATGTCCAATAAGCACAGACACTAAATAATTTTAAACTGACTTAACCTGCTACCATAGCAACATTAATGCCAATAAGAACTGATAATGCAATGTTATTTGTAGAATACAGTAATTACACCAACACTCTGGCCATGAATAATGAATGTTAGCCAAGAAGGACAATTTTTGACAATGATGTTATTGATTTATTTAGTAACAGGATCATTATGATGCATCTGACAAGCAACTCAGATGACAAATTTATCTACAATGTGGAAGGTCTATCAGTACCACACACTGTCTCATATGCAGCACACAAGTCTCCATTCAAAAATGCACTGTCAGATGATGGTGAACACAGCCTACGCCCTTCAGAAGTGTAGTAAAACCCTGGCTTTAATGGAGAGGTACAATTTATGCAATAGGTTCCAGTTTGCATTTAGCACAGAACACAAGAGAAAATTTAAGGATATATCAGAGGAAACATATTAAACTTAAAGGACACCAGACACATTAGTTTGTTGATCATCTAGTGTTCTCTTATTTCAGAACCACATAAAGCAGTGTACACCAATGAGCAACCTTGGTCCTAGAACATATTTTACAGCAAAAAAAGTAAAAATCAATATGGATAGAGTCAAGGCCCAAAAATGAGCTGAGTGTGACTAAGATTTTGCAGAGGAGACTGGATGTGACCAAGTAGTGATCGGCTACAACCAAGTACACAAATACGTGACAATGCTTTGAAATTACACATAACATATTAAGATGTCCTTGCACAATTATTCCCTAATTGTAACACATCAGTAGGAATTAGTGGTGTGATAGTACATTTACTGTCAGAGGTCTATTTATGTGCTCATATTCATGCGCCTGGAACTCCATCTTGAATGTTTTTGCAGTGTACTGCAGTATAGCATGCCAACAGGATTAGCATTAAAAGGTGTGCAGACACTGTGCCAATATTAGTAATCAGGTATGATTAACTCACATTACACACACAAGCAAGGTTAATGTTACAAACCTATTTAGTGCAACACTAATTCTGGAATTGTACTGGTAAACAGGCCATTTATGTTAGTGAAGTAGAAAAGGTTTTGCCAGTGTTTGATTTGTGTGACCCCTCTAAAGAAATGAGATCATAAGCTAAATGAAGACTGATCACAATCTAAGAGACATCGCAACAGATATTTTTCTGTGGGACATAACATATACCTACTCAGATGTAGTTCTGAGTGGGACCACACAAATAGTCAAATTGCAAAATCAGCAAGTGCAATTATAGAATGGCAAAAGGCTGCAATTTACAAGTCCAGTTTGAGGGTGATTTAATTGCAGAAATTTAAAAAATGCTTCAAAATTAGTAATCCACATGATTTCCTTGACAACCAAGTAAGCAGACAATTTTCAACACTGTTTACCATAATCACAATTTTGCCAAATTGTGCAGCCCTAGTCTAGAGTAGAAAGATGCCAAGATAGCCAGTGTTCTTGGTGTTGACAAAAAGAGAGTGAAGAAGTGTCTGAAATCTGTACAACCAGAAATGGTGCTGCTGACTTGGTTATTATTTGTAGGTATATTATCATCTGCTATGATGTAAATGTACTGAACCATGCTATAAAATACATGAATTTTGTGTTCCATCACAACAGGCACAATTTATGGAAACCTGATAATTTACATCAAAGTGTTTTGTTGTCATCTAAATGAATTTTGCTGACGTTCTGCTAGTTGAGAGTGAACAATAAAGGTTGTCTGTATGGTCTTAACTCAAACTAAGTGGTAAACCTGATTAATTACAACAATGCCCACACCAAAGTGAAATCAGGACGATGGTCAGATATTGATCAAGGAATGGTACTCTGAGAATTGAGACAAAGACAGATCATTAAACGGATGGTGCACTGGAGAGTCATTTCCCGTTTCTGTGTCACGTGGGTTTCATCACTGTCCGATCCTTTAGTAGCCTAGCGGCGGATCAGGTGCCATTCATTCCAATAAAGTGAACATGATCACCAGTGACCATTTTTGGTTATGTATTGGACCGGTTTTTCACAAGCCACATGTCTTGTGAACATTCTATCATATGCATTTTTCATATATTTTTTTCAACCAAATCAGGGGAAAAGAGACACTGTTTAATATGTGTCTGTGTCTCTATATTTTTTTTTAATTGGCGGGGAAGTAGTCACAGAGAGAATTAAAATCTCTGAAGAAACAATTTATAGCCAACTCAAAGGACATTAGATGCAATTGTCAACTAGAGCTACTAGGATCAGGGAAATCCTTACTCTCCATGTTTACTGTATTATGCACTGTATGCTTACACTTCCAAAATGTAGTGTTATATACTGCGCTATACACCAACATTGTTGTGTCATGCCCCTTTCTCTGGAACATTGGCATCTTATGTGAAACAAATGTTGCAGCATTATCGGCTTTGTTTACTTTCATAAAAACTAGGGAAATTGTATTGTGGGGCTTCTTAAAACTCTCAGTTGAAAATAGACTGCAGTAAAAGACAAGTATCAGCAAAAATTCTACATTTTGTGATCAGGACATAGAATATATACAAAAGTCTTTGAGGAAAGGGGAACAACCAGGAAAAAACTGAACAATGATACAGACAGATCACCCAAAGCAACACAGAGCACAGTCCACAAATTCATTTACCTGTCCAAATGAGACCACAGGAGAGCCCAAAGGGCCAAGTTACCTAGGGACAAACAAATCAAGCGTACAATATCAACTCAACCTTCTCAGGCCATTTAAACCATCTACACCGCTCCAGGAAAAGGGGATAAAGGTTGTAGACAATCCTGTGTTTCTGATTGATCACCAGTGACTACAAGAAAAGGAAAATACTTCTCAAAGATTGTAATATTGCAATCCCTGATCATCATTTTTCAATGCCATAACCTGACCTCCGGTGTAACCCTGCACCCCTGCAACATCTTCTGGTTAATAATCCATTCATTACAGTATGTCCATTTGCATTACTCATTAAATACACATCGTGTGTCATTTTTTTACTCAGGTGAGAGCTTTATATTACAAGACAACTGGGCCAGGTTGGAACCTAAACTATGAATATCTTTAGAAGATCTTTTTCAAGGTTGAACCTGCAGTTTTAATCAGGTGCCTTCACTCTACAGTCTATATGCACTCATTTGTTTACAATGGATCACATGACATAGAGGTCATGAAGATGTCTACTGTATATGAAATGGTGATGTTTTTGGCCATCACTGTTGACAGATTTAACACAAAATTAATTAAACTTGTAGGGATACTAGATGATATAAATCTACTACACACACTGACCTGCCAAATTATCGTTACTTTGATGAGTCACTGCAAAGGACTTCCTCCAAAACCTACACCATTGTTTCCAAATAATGTTTTTAACAGAAAATATTTATGAAGTACTAAGGATTGGAGAGAATCTTGGATTATTGTGGTCGTCCAATTCCACCATAAATCTACAACTTAGATGGCCTCCCTAAAGACTTGTGGTTGATTTAATTAAAAACACTATTAACTGGACAGTGATTGAAATTTCAAAGCATCTAGCAATAACCTGGCGATTCACTTTACAAATCAAACATTTGTTGGCGCAAACACCAGGCTGATATACACACATGGAAATGTTTCCAAAAAAGATGACAGTTGAGAGAAAGCAAATTTAGATTTTTGACCATGTGACATTATTTTTGGTATCACAATAATGGTATCCCTTTCTGAATTAATGCTTGGACCTTGTAAAAGATACTTCCATCTTCAGTTGCAGATGCTTGATGGGGCATTAGTCATTGACTGGCTGATCAATAAGTCAAATTAAAAACCTGAACGGTGAACCTAAAATTTCAAATATGACCAGACTTTCCTTACTGTATAAGCATTCATAAAACATTGCTATGCTGCTTGTGAATACCCTCCTGTAGGTTTCTACTTCTGAGGATAAAGTTTACTAATCATTGCAGTCCTTCACAGAGGAATCATCCCAGACCCCTGAATGTGCATACTAATACAATAAAAATGTGGCCAATTAAGTATGATTCATTTACAAGAGCTAAAGACTAGTGAGTAGAACAGTGTACACAAGCATGCAATACTTAACAAAGACGTGACTGAAGCGTTTGAAAAACCAAAGTAATCTTCACGTTAATATCTATACGATGACAATCAAAACTAGATGCCGTATTGTCTGAGCAAATCAGTGCCAGTGATGAGTATGCAGGCCACCCTGTTCCATGAATCAAACAACTGGTGGGCTGGGTGGTTCATACCGGCAGGGAGCACAGGCCCTCTTTCGTCCGGAGCTCAATCAGAAACGGCACATACACTTAAACCGAGCAACATTTAGTAGCAAAGGTGTCACCTCACACACTTGCTAATCACACAGATTTTGACATATAACGATTATAGTCCTGTTTTAGAGCAGGCCGCCAGGATCCATCACTACCTAGCATAGTTTCGTTTCTCACTAGTCGCCATCACATCCACTCTCAGCCCGTCAGTGGTCAAAGCATGCTAACCAGCTAGCGTTGCAGGGGCACCAACACACCTGCTACTGGAAAAAACTTGAAATTTTTGACTCTCATGACATGCAGACCCACCTGCCACCGCCGGTGCCTTCTTTGTCCTATTCTTTGTTGTGCGGTCTGACAGAAATCCGGTTTCGGCCTGGTTTAGGTGGACGAATATGTCTGGCCGGCGGATTACAAAAGCTGGTTAGCCTGCTAACCCAGTTCGGCTAACGGTGGTTAGCTACTTTACTCGTTGGCTGCCAACAAACCGCTCTTCACATGCACGGGTTCTGTGTTTTGTTTTCTGCGCCGTTTCAAGCCAATACTCTTTCCTTGTGTATTAGGCCGTTACTGCGGGAACCGGTGCGCGGTCCTCCCGTGTTTCTGTGTATCTCCCCACCCGTTATCTCGTGCCAGACCGTTTTTCTAGTTGAGTGAGGCCCCGCTCGCGCCGCGGCCTGTCGCACAATCAAAGATGGCAGACTGTAGTTGCCAGATATATCCTGTCGTATCCCCCTCTCACAACCATGCAGACAGCGGTATAAACACATCCTCAGATATTCAGTCTACTGATGAATTGACACTGTCAGTGAACAGTGGTTCCCTTAAATCTTTGTGTTCTAGGTAAAATATCACTTATTAAGAGTTCTCACATTAGGCTCAGTTTTCTTCACCTGCAGAAAACAAATAACATCCAGTCTGTTGATATAATTCCATTTAAATTCTTTTACAGTTCCATACCATTAATGACTAAGCCTATTTTTGCAATGTAGTCCATTTAGTCCATGTTACCAAAACACTGTGCATTCAATAATACTAGTTTAAACATTTTATTTTATTTGTTTAATTATGTTTATAGTTGCATGAAATGAAGTGATGTTTCTCAGTGTAAAATAACAAAGGACTAATCTGTCAACAGTTATTCACTGGAGACAGTAACTATACGATCCACATAACAGAATTTAATGCTGGACAGTAATACTCAGTTATCATTATGCATATAATTTATATTCAGTTGAAAATGTTGAAAATTGAACAAAAAGTGCTATAAGAAGAAAAAGCCCATTATAAAATGTGCATGTGCTAATTTCCTGATTTTCCCCCCAAGTGCACACTATGATTTTAAAGAATGTCAAAAAATAATTTCAAGAATGAAAAACAATTGATTATTGTCCAGTCTAATTTTATTGTGTTGAAATAGTAGGCTATGAATGCACAGAGCACCTAACTACACATAAAAATTGATTTGATATAGGCAAACTTTCCTAGCCTACACATATTCCTTGACAATTCGTGAATGAATCAAGGAGCTTTGGTTATACTGCACTATTAGCTTTTATTTGCCTATTATCATATTACAGGTTATTATATTGCCGTCATTACATTATAATTATTGCCTATAAACTACTCCATAAACGGCCTCAGCAAAATAGTTTCTCAGACAATGTTAATACACTGCTTCAAGCCTTCCACATCTCTCAATTGTCTATAAAGGGAAGGTTATTTTTGGATCTGGCAACCCAAATGTGAACAAGTCACGCGTGAATGATTCTTGTTCCGGGGTCTCTCGGTGGTTCATGTGCGGCGGTTAGTTTGAATTGTGTGTTACAGTTCAGGCTCAATGGAATATAAGGTTAATATGTCTGTGATTTCTTCGGCATTTGCTATTTTTAATATATATTTTATATAAACAAAGCCAGAGCTGGACACAGAATGGAGTGACATGGTCGGATCAGGACATCCTGCTTTTGTTTACCTCCTCTTATTCATTCAATAGGCTACACAACAGTAAGAAAACAAACGAATACATAACAATGTTTCTTCATACAGCATTTCATGACTTGATTCTCCAGATTTATTGGCAGTCACACCACAGCCTATATGTTATTTTCAACAGAAGGAGATTCTACTGACAGAGACACAAGTAAATCACAGAAGTAGATCATATTATGTCGATATGGTGCACAGGACTATATAGCAGGTTTTATTGTAGCACCACGTGCCCTTGAAAAGCCACGTTTAGCTGGTTTTCAGGTGGCATCATTAACTAATAAAGACTACCTGTAGCCTACACATTGTATTTTTGCATCGTTTTGTTTTGATAGGTTCTGTAGTTCTACATTATAGTTTTATGATGATAGAAGTTATCTTGTCTTGATTGTGCTTTTACACTATTATTTTCACACTTACATTGTACATTCTATATACACAACTGCAGTGTAAAGGGTCTAACATATGGCACTCAATAGTGTCCTAAAAATAAATTGTTTAATGTAAAATTGTATTGTTTATTGTGTTTAACCCTTTATAGGGCAAGTGACTATTTTTGGTCATTTCCACATACATTACAAGACAGTAATAGCAACAGTTACAGTGAGGACAGTGAGTCAATAATCTCAGGTCAAATGTGGTCTACAGGGTCTGTAAGGTCCACCTCTGCATGAACAATGAGTGT
>JAPQRQ010037927.1:0-29327 GCA_037367365.1 Apogon talboti | reverse complement strand
TTATATATATATATATATATATATATATATATATATATATACAAGGGAGAGTCAAAAACCAGCATTAATAACAGGGATGAAACTTGGATCTACCAGTTTGACTCAGAGCAAAATTCAATCAAAAGAGTAGCATCCAAAAGGAGCAGCTGGACCTGGGAAAATCAAAACAGAGAGGTCTGTTAAATGAAAGAATAAAATAAACTTTTATTGCATTTGTCTTCAAACTTTCAACTCTCCCTTGTATCTGTGTGTCTACTGCAGTATGAATGTATAATGTGTTGTACTTGTCTGTTGAATGAGTCCACTGGATTGTACTGTTTTATGTAAGATGTGTTGCTTTACAGGGACTAAAGATGGAAAGTAGACTTGGTGATAATCTTCCGCATTGGCATGCATTGTGTTTATTAATATGCACTGTCCCTTTGAAATGAAAAAAACCCCTCAAATATCACCTTTATCACCTACATCATCAAAACAGGATAATTTTGTCAGACTGAAACCATTTTACAGCTCAGACGAACACTTCGTAGTGTCTGTATCAGATCAGAATATTACAGACAGGCAAAGGAAAAACCCAATAAGGCTTTCCATGTCACCTTTCACTGTGCTACCAGTCTGTTGAAAGGCAGAGAACACATCAAACATAATTAGAATTTACAATCATTTTCAATATGTAATTCTAATGAAAGGTGTAATGCTGAGTAATAGTGATTCTACTTTTGTTACAGTTCTAGAGTAACATTTTGCTCCAACCTGTCATCTGGAACACGAACACATGATGGCAGCAGAGTGTGTTTTTTTTTCCCTCTCCTGCTCTATGTCAAATGTACTTGTTTGGGGAGAACACTTGTGTCCGTCATCTGGTATGGGTTTATCAGTTTTCTATCTGTGTGATGATCTGCACAATGACATATCACCTCCCAATAGCCAGCGAATTAAACATCAAGTGCATGGGTGTAATTAAATAGCTTTCGCAACTATGACTATGACATTGCTTTCATCACAGCAACTTCTGTGACGAAAGCAATGTCATAGTCAATATATTTATACTGAAAAACACATCGCTAATACGGTTATGAGGGAGAAAATCTGGTCATAACGGAGCATCACAAATATAACACTGATTGTGTGTTTGTTGTGAGATCAGGTGACTTTAAGTGACCGGTTTTTAATCTCAGATGGTATCTTTTAATTGATCAAGTGGTTATGTGTGGAGGTAGTGTCTCCTTTGGGTACTTGTGTGATACTTTTTCACAATACACATCTAGAGCTGAACACAGACAGTAAAGTATAAAGGATGGGGTCAAAGGGGGCAATAATCACAGGTGAAGCCATAGGAGAGTAAATTGAAAAGTCTGTTGGTTTAGTCTGAAGGAGCAACAGCAGATTGGCCTATAGCATGATGTACACATAAATAACATTCATTTTTATAATACAGTAGTTCTTGGAAGGTGGGCTAAAGATTTAGAAGTGGGAAGTATTGTGTTGTATATGTATATGTAGCATCAGGCTTCAGCTTCATCCATTAAGATCTTATACTTATTTAATTGAAGCCTTTATTTGCTAAATGTATCTCTTTATATTGTATATAGTAGATAAAAAATTACTTTCAACTTGTCTATTTGTAAAACTTTTGCATTGTGGCGCTATCACAGCACTTGTTTAACTGGTGTGATTCATGCTGATATTGTTTCCATATTAGGACAGTACTGTTCCTGCTTGAAGCACATCAGGCTGGCAAGAAAAATCCATAAAAAGTGATGAATATCTGCCATTGAGGAGGTTTTTCCCTCTTTAAGATGGCAGTGCTGACTGGAAAACTGCAGCACCACTGGGAGAAGTTTTTGTCCCTCTAAGGAGGCTATGTTGAGAAACATAACTCTTACTTGGTCTCAAACCACAAGGGTCAACCTATGAACATCTGTGCCTGTCCTTGTAAAATGACAATAGGAAAACACAAACAGCAGTGAACAGGTACAGGACCGGCTCAGAACATTCTTTTTTGAGCGTGTTATGATGTTCTCTAAGGGGACGATACATTACGTTACAACATTACATAATAGATGAATGGCCAGGACATCTGAAAAGGAGGACGAAAGCGTAGAAAGAATCAAAATGTCAGTGCGTGAAACATTTTATTTCTTCACTATTCTGCTACTGAATTGGCTTTTTATTCAGAACTCTTGAGACATTTGATTTTGCTTCCGATAAGACCATCTCCAATGTGAGATGCATGGTGTGAATACAAAAGGAGAGTGTGCTTGCCCCCGAGCTTTTCTTCTCATCTGGTTGAGAAACTTGAACCAGTGGCCTCACAGTCACAAGCTTCCTTCCCCTCCCTTCAGGCAATGACTAAATAAAATATCAATGGATTAGTTATTATACTGGGCTTGTGTTTGGGTTGAAGGCTTCTCACATGCTGTGCTGCGTTTTCCAACAGCAGCTGTGGAATAACTTAATCCAAAGTGTGTGCGCTCTTGCAAAAAAATTTTATAAAAAAACAAAACAAAAACAAAACACAATTATATGATCATTTTTATTTTAAAATGCAATTATCTGATCATTTTTATGAAAAAATATGGAGAATGCTTCAAGCTGATGCTGTTTGCACAGTTCGTCCACTTGCAATCATCGCAAATTTGTAAAACAACAGCGTTTTTCACTTCAACAGGCATTTTCTTCATCCATCAGTTATGACACTTTCTGGTTTAGAGACCAACATCTGGACCACAACTGGCAGAAAATCACTTCAGAAAGGAATAATTGCAACTGTTGATGCATTTTTCACAGATTTCACAGACAACAAATGACAGCACTTGTTTTATTGCGAATCTTCTCTCTTTAATATCACCCATGTATCCACAGGGGAACCATGATGAATGCCACACCACTGTTTTTATGTGATATCTGTAAAATCACATTTGGAGCAAATAAAATGAAAATAGCATGACTAGTCTTAATCAGTACTATAAGTGTGCAATATTTTATAAAATCAAAATACTATAATAAACTTTTTTCCTGTCAATACTGATAATTATCACAATAAATGTACAATCAGCATCAAGGCTGTTTTTTTTTTCCAGAGTGGATGCTCAAAAAACCAAAAGGTTATTTGTGTGAAACAAAACAATGTAAAAGACACACACAACAAGAAGACCAAAAGAAAAAAAACATTGGTGACTGAACAAGATGACAATTTTCTAAAAGACACAAAAAAATTAAAATGCATCATGTAGTGACAAAAACAAACCTGTAGTAGAAAAATGAAAGGATGAAAAAAGCGGAATCTGAATGAAGACGAACACATGCCTGAACAAACTGAATCCTAAAGACAGAAGAAAAGTGATTACAACAATAAATATATTTATCACAATATAAAGATATATCATGATAACAATATTGATTGTTTAACGCCCACTCTGAGTTAATACTGTTAAATGTTTTTAAGTAGTTATTTTCATATCTAAAATATTGATCAAGAAAGCACTTAATGTCCAGTGTGAATACCACAGCATGATGCAAAACGGATCATTTTTGAAGTGAACAGTGATGTTGGAGATGAGCCTGCACCAGTAGAGGCTCCAAACCCAATATGACGCTGAATACATTAACTTCAGACTGATAATGACTGGCACTGAACAGCAGAATAGTCCTCTTGGACATTAAAGTTGACTGTGGCGTCAGACACTTACAGCACTGTTTTTCCGCCTTTTCCCCCTCATCTTGTAGGGAATTTGGTCCTCACAGATCTGTAACAGTCTTTTTTCTGTGTTCTTGTTGAGAATCTTTGCACTGTGCCATTCACATGAACTTCACTGACTCCCATTTTGTTGAAGAAAAAGTAAGTCACTGATAATTTTACTCACAGCTGGGGAGCATGAGAATATAGGTTATAGCATGTTTCCACACACTCCAAACATTGGAATTCCAGGTTTCAGAATTGGAAACTTGTGATGCAGGTCAGCCAGTCTGCAGCTTCTGCTGCAGTGAAGGGGAAAGTGACAATGGCTTAACTACTACTTAAGGTTAAAAATCTGAAACATAAAACCTCTCTTGAGTTAGATGTTTACATTTTGTGAAGGATGAGGCTCGTGGAGTTGTGCACTTGTGGAGACGAATCTGTGAGACTGAGAGCAGTTTAGAAAATGTTAGTGGTCTCCAAAAACACTGCTGTGATGAAATCTCCAAAAAGACACTGAAAAAGCATATACTTTGGGAGTAAATACCCCCTAAACGAAATATTTCCACAGCATAGCGTTCAGAGATTAAAAAAATCTTGTGGCAGCCTTTGTAGAGTTGAGTAGAGTTGCAGAAAATTGAGCCTGCGCTCCCCTGGGAACCTATTTATTTTAATAAAACCATACAGATATGAATATATAATCAGGAGTAGCATCACTAAGGTGAATAGGCCTGCACTTCTAAACACGTTGTTGGAAGCTGTGCGGAAACAGGACCAAAAAAATAGGAAAAAGAGCAGAGTGAGGACAATCACAGATACGCGCAAACATAGCTCCATGCGCACAAAAAACACGCGGCTGTGCGTAAAGCTTCACATCACACACACAGAGGGAGGGGCTAAAGCTGGCGCTGCTCGGAGTTTGTCAGTTTCCTAAATATAGCGGACGAGGATCTGCTTGCATTTGCCGGAGACGCTTCGACACAAACTATCCACGAACGCATCTGGACGCGAGAGGGGTAAGTGAACGCAACACGTCTGTTTTTGTATTTATTTGGCGTCTGTTGACTTTCTGTGCGCTTTGAATCTAAGACGGAGGGAAGTCACTTCATCTAATGTTACTCGTGTTGTTTTTGTTGCTGTTGTTAAAGCACTGTACATAGGGCGGTCGTGTGTGTGTTAAACTGTCTAAATATGACGTAGAACGCACAGATCCCACTGTGTCTCAATGCGTCTCAGATGCTGGACTTTTTGGTTGTGATTTCGTGGATCTGCTGCAGCCCCATCGTCCTTTTTCGTGTGTGTGCAGTCGCTGACACGGTCCTCCACTTCTATAAGCTGAGGTGCCCTGATGGAGAGCTTTATAAAACTTTAATGAAGAGAATCGCTCTGTTTGTACACACTAGCACGTATGTTTTCAGCTCGAATTCCCTTACATTTCTCCTCTCCATTACTGGCACTGGTTTGTTTTTGTTTTACATTATACAGAGATATTGTTCTAATAGATCCTCTATAAACAACAGCATAGAAGTAATAAAATACAGTAAGAACATTACATACACCCATTAACAATACATTTATTTATTTATTTATTTAGTATTCTAGCTGTTCAGCAAAAATAAATACTGTAGGATTTGTTAGTTGTAACCCTTTTTGCTTTCCCCCAATATACACAAGAAGCATTTACAATTGATTAGCCAGTGGTCTTTATTATAAACTTAAAAAATGTTCGTGTGTGCAAGTGGTTTAATCCAATATGCACATGTGTATTTTAAAAGCATTCACTCTACTGTGCACAGGGACTGTTGTTCCAGATGCCAGTGATGGCTCTAACATGTCTAAAACATACATAATTAATCAATCAGATACTCACGACGAAAAAGATTGTCTTTTATTGACATTGTGATTGTTAATTTAATACTAAATATTAACAAATACTGCCTATGTTTTTCACAGCGAATGACAAAAGCAAGGACAAGCTGTTTAATAATCTGAAACAATAAAAATGGGCTTTAACATGAGACCAGAATGTATGAGTTTCTACTTTGTGTGAGAATGATCTGCCTCCCAAGACCTAATGTTTTTAGAGAAAAAAAAAGTCAATAGGGTTAGGAATCAGTGTAGCATGATTTATCTGTCCAACACTTCACACATCTTTGGAAATATGACACTGAAGAACCTTATTCTAACAGCTGAATTTTGTTCATTCCAGTAGAGCTGTGGTCAGAGCTGATGATTATATTTAGTCTGATGTCAGTAAGAAAAAGTATGAATAAGTTGCTTGGTTGTATTATTTGTCCCTCTGGCCACTGGGGATGTAACATGGAGGATGATTAAAGCTCTTTGATGAAAGTACATGTACTGTGGAAATCCAAAGAACAGTGCAGACATTGATAAAACCATATTTTTGTAACCCAAACACTGGGTGAGTGAGGGTCCCATTTGTGATGGAGTGAGAGTAGCTACAAAGTAGAAAACACTGGGTGGTGGTGGTGGTGGTGGTGGGGGGGGGGTGTGGCGTGTGGGGTGTGGATGAGTGTTGGCCAAAGATCCATTTTAAGTTTAAAAATGCTCTTCAAGACCCCTCATGCCCCCTTGCCACCAACGCTGAACCAGTGCTACTCCTGGGTTTGTTCTAGTCTAGGTTTGGAGGTGGTCCAACTTCCAAACATTCAAAGAACCAGTAGGTCTTTTATATTTCTGCTTTCCCAGCTGCACTAGAGCCAAAGCCTGCATAACAACAAAGGGGGACAACAGTGTGGTTTTCCTGCAGATCGATAATGGATTTTTAAAGACTGGGATAGTAATAGTTTGGAGGAAGGTACCTTTGGAGCTAAGTTCTGCACATAGTCATAGATAGTAACATGTGCTGTCATGGTGAATTTAGTGACTCAACTCATTAGTTTGTCAGTATCTAGAAGTTGGGTTCAATAATTGTGATTGAGTGTGATTTTTAAAGAGTTATTGGATTCATAAAAGTGGTGATTGATAGCTGTAATGACCAATCACCAGTGTTGGAAATAATGCGTTACAAAAGTAATCCATTACAGTAACAGATGACCCTTTTCTGTAATGCAGTAGTGTAAGGCATTACTAGTCAGTTTTTAGTAATATTTTCCTTTTTACATGTCGAATAGCACTTTTGTTACAACACACTTTTCGCCCATAATTTAATTTTTCAAATGAAAAAACAAACAGCAAGACCATGAGACCTTAAGGAATCACAAATGTGTCTGTAAAGTTCTATTTCCTGTTGGTGTTCATCCAATGGGTGAACACGACAGAAGACAGTCCATTGTCCACATGGACGTATGCTCATTACTAACTCTAACCCTGTTTACAGAAGACAGTTAGCGTGATCCCTGTGATCAGCAACGACAAGGTAAGATAACGTTTCTAGGACTAGTTAGAATTCTTTATAATTGTGGATTCATCTACCGGCGTCCTCGTCCTGTTTGAACTTGAAAAATGTTGAAAAAAATGCAAGCGTTCCTGCTGGGATTGGAACATCGTAGACAGTAGTGTTACTTACTGAGCTATCCGTCCACATGGACTTTGGGACGCAAGTGTATGTGTCCCAACGCTCTCCTATCTGTTGTATTGGGGGAGGTGGGCATTTATAATGAGTCTGTGTAACTCCAAAATAATACAGTCATGTAACACATCACAATTCTGAGACAGTAATATTGTAAGGTAATGAATTACTTTTAAATATCAGTAACAAGTAACCTTTCATGGATTACAGTTTGGATGTAACTTGCACAACACTGTCAATCACAGTCCAGAATCTATTAGACACACCACTGGAAACCAGTTGGGTGGTTGGTTTTGGGGTGGACATAATGTTCTGGCATTTCTACTGCACAGACTTGAGGCAAAGTAGACACAACACCAGCTCTCCTTAAAAAAGTTTCCAGGTCCAACCGCTGAAGTTTTAGGCGAGCAAACTTTTGGGTGCATTCAGGGTCACAGTAACTGTCCAACAGCCATCCCTTTAGCTCTGAACGGGCCCTTGAACCTCTTTGACGGAACAGGGGTATCAGTGACTTGTACTTGAGAAGGAACTTGATCGTCATTGGCAGAAGTGTCAATATGGTTTGTACCTACTAATGAAATCTCCTTCTGTTTGGTGGTGGGAATTAAATTAGCATGCATGTACTCACATTACCTGGTAGAACTGAGGGGGAATTCACAAGTTGAGACTTAATTTGGAGTGAGTTGCACCATTTTTCTGGCGTGTCATTGTCTGATGTTCTTTACATGCGTTTGTTCATTTCAGAGGTGACTCCTGTGGTACTGTTAAACCCATCACCATGAATATATGGTCTGGTATGACTGATATCGCTCCCTGTTGGTAGCTGGGAAATCCAAACAGAGTCTAAGGAGTTTAAGAAAAACCCCTCAGAGCATCACTGATGATAGATAATGCTTTTTTACAGTATTGTTGTTAAGGAGCAAGGGCGCTTCAGAGTAGATAAAGTCCCTGCTGAGAACATGCCACTTATTAAGTTAATACAGGCTTGTTAAAGTCTAATCCACAGATCACCAGTGCACATCGTTTGGAGACGAATAGTGTGGACATTTTCTGGGCAGGTAAGGAGAAAATTGGCTGGTAAATAGACAGGAAATGTCTTGCTCTGGAGGCCTCCAATGCCCTGCTGCATTGTCTCTCGTCTTTGTTTTCATATTTCATTAGCAGGGCTTGCAGCGTGTAGCATCACCTTCAATTATCCTCTCTGTCAGAGGACCAACAGTGGCTGTCTGCTGGCTTTAGTGATTACAGGCTTGAGGGGACAGGTAATCAGGTCATGGTTACACTGTCACCCTGTCACACTGCTGAGACCACAGGGAGCATATGGATGGAGGAACTCGTTCATCTACAGTCACTTATATCCTAACAGATGGAGATAACCTGCATATTGTCTGGGGTAGATTCAATCTAACATTTTTGTGCTGCAGTATAATGCAATATATTTGTGATTCTGTGTTTTTGCAGGGCTGTGTAGTCAAATCAAGTCTATGACGGTAAGCATAGTAGGCCTTAAACGCATCCAAGACTATGGTGTTTGTGTACATTTATTCAGCTGTACCATAACTGCAATGGTCCAGTGAAATTAATGTCAAGTTTCTCTCTATTGTCAGCAAAAAATGTAAAAACTACAAGACTATAAGCAGTTTAATATACACATTCTTCATTCATTTTAAAGCCTCTTGAGCCACTGTCTGTTAATAAAAAGGCTCATTCATGTTATCATAGCATAAATGCAATGAGATCTCATAATATCACTGACATAGATTCCATTATCCAAGTATGGACATACAAGAAATAAACAAATACTGTGTGTGGTTGTTGAAACAAGTGCAGAATTAGTTTATTTTGCAGCTGTTTGTCTTTCCTGTGTATCCATGGCAGCTCTGACACATAATGCCTCACTCAACCCTGGTCATGTGACGCCTAAATTAAAATAAAACCCCACATAAGGAACACTACTACTGTAAACCAGATATTATTTTAAGGTGGTATGAAACATATCTTTAATCAACATAACCCCTTTAACATTTTATTTCTCTTACATTTTAATACATTTTTAATGGCTGCATGAACTCAAATAATCATGAGCTTATGACAGAAACGTATTAAATAAACATATCAGTGAAACATGTCTTTGAGACAGTTATAACCTTACTTAATGCTATCATGCAGGGAGTTTCTATAAAGGTCTGTTTCCTTGAAGTCAGTGGAGGAAATGAACAAAAAATACTTGAATACCAAGGCCTAAAACCAACAGTAGTGGAGAAACAGACTTTCTAAGAAGTAAAATGTTATTTCTGCATGTCTTTGGTTTTGTTATATTCTATCTGTAACTCAGGCGTTTCTGACTTTTTGGCTTTGGCTCCAGCACAAGAACCTCCACACCCATTGTTTATGATTCATTGATAAGTTTTATGGAAACTCCTAATATTTATGTCATTCTTTTAACCTCCTGATATCCAGCAATGCATATTTGTCCTCTGTAGGGAACAAGAGTTTCACAGCTTTACTTAGAAAAAAAAGTCCTGTCCTCTGCAAAGGACATTGAATAAAAAATAAAATAAAATAAAAAATTGTATCTGAAAAACTGTTGATCATGCTTTTTCCAATTAAGACAATTATTTCTTGTAAAAAAGCCAAAACATTTACTTTCCTGGGTCTCAGGAGGATATAAGTAATGATGGATGATGTTAGTATGCTAGATCCATAATGCATTTCAACCCAGCCCTCATTGTTTCTTAGTTATCGCAGAATTTATCAGCTTTTTAACTTGTATGTAGTTTAATATAATGATCCGGTGAATACTTTGTTTTGGAGATGCCACGCAGTTTTGTACAGCGACTACCTAATGAGCATAGGAGTAGAGGATTATGAAAGGTCTAATGAATATAAATGAATGAACAAGTCTAATGAGTTTTTATTGTACTTACAGACCGGAACGGAAAAGGAAAAAGTGTTTATTTTAATGCTCACACCTTCTTTGTGCTGCCAGAAAAATCAATTCTTGCAACTTTACGAAATGAAAAAGCATCAGAAAGTTGTAGACTCAAACCCTGTGAACAGCTGATTTACAGAGTTTAACCCCTCGTGTGTCATGTCAGTTAAGGTCCTTTGTGGCTCTGTACGGTGTCCATGTGTTCCCCAGTGGTATTTCCTTTCCCTCCTAGTTTCCCTAATGATAGAATATTTGGGGCCTTGTGGTAAACAGAAATAGCAACACTTCTGTAGGACAGACTTCTCTTTTTGCGCCACACGCAGAAGAAATAGAGGCGTCTGTGTGTGTGTGTGTGTGTGTTAGTGTGTTTTATTAAGAAGCTATTTTGAGCCCTCCATGACTGACTGAGAAAGTTTTTTTTTTTTTTCTTTCTGGTCAATTACATGGCCTGCTTTAGCCTGTGCTGCTCCTCTGTGGACTAATGCATTTCTTATCCACTTTGATTAGCTGTGGCGATGTCTGGCTAAACCAATGACACACTGTATCACACATAGCAGAGAGGATGAGAGGTTTAGCTGACTCCTCCTGCAGTGAAGGCTTGTTGTGTGCTTGTCACCTGTCTACTGATGCTAAGATCCAGATTGATGTGATTATAGATGCACATAAATCATCAACTTTAAGTTTTTATGGCCCACGTGGAATATCCCCATCTCCCTCTGATGTGATTGTACTGACATGTGCATGAGCAGTAGTATGCACATGTGTGTCTGTGTGTCGTTTGAAGGGAAAAGCAGTGTGTTATCAATGGGAGAAATGCTCTTAAGAGGTGAATGACTGATCTAATTTAATCTCAGAGATAGAGCATCATTTTCCTTTGTTGCCAACCAAAGTAGCAAACAGCTGCTGATGTCCTAAGAACAGAAAAAGAAAGACATTTTTTCTTTTGTTGCAGAATTCCTGCATGAAGATCATCTCGACCTGTCCTCCAACTTGAAGAGAAGTTATTCCTCCTGTCATTGTTTCCAGGTAACATTTGGCATTTGCTTATTAAATCTCTCATTGTTCTTGTTTTTGTTTTTCTTGTAAGAGCTGCTACAAAAACCAATAGAACAGTCTGTCATTTTATATTTGAACAGTTTTGTTAAAAGAACTTATCTTACTGAACAAAGGTGTGGCAAAATATTGTGTTTTGTCATATGATATTGATTCTCAAAGATATCTAGTTATAAAATTTCAAAACATTGCAAAAACTGACTCACGTGTTTGCTCAGATTTTATGTATGTATCAGTTTACATGCAAAGTATTGCAACATAATGCAACCTAAATTGTACACTGAAATGGGGAGACAGTCACCACATTCAGGGGACAGTCACCTGAATCTGATGGATTCTGGACTGTCACTGCTCATACAGCTGTCAATCACCAGTTTTATTATAATCAAATAACTGATTAAAAACACACTCATTAGAAGGATGATGATCTGAACACAAATTAGTCTCACAAAATATAAAAAAAAAAAAAAATAAGGTTTGGCAAAACATTTCTGGATATGTAAATGTAAATTTTAGCTCAGCTCAATGTCCCATTGAGTAGTGCTGGCGGGGGGGAGGTGGGTCTTTTGACTTATACCACAACCTGCCACCAGGGGGGAGATCAGGATGTTTTGGCTTCATTTATTCTGAAGCCATCACTGCATCCATCTTGATGTACAGAAATATATTGAATCATGATGCTCATTATTCTACCAGATTCCTCCCAATGCACAGTCTTATTTCTTCTTATTATACACATGTCAAACCTTTTTCCTTTGGCTGCGGACACAACAGAGTCCAATATCACAGTAATTCATAGTGGTTTTATAATTGAAATTCAACTCTGCTCCTTGTGGTTCACATTACTTTTCAACTGCATTCAGGGTTCAGAGAAAATATAAATCTATTTTTATGTGCATCTTTTATGCAAGGAAGATTGAAATCATGTTTATTGTGTTGAGCATTGCCTTCCAGCAGTGATGGCTTTGGTTGATGTTTGATTGATTTGATTGAGATTAGATAAAAAATCCAATGTAAACTCACAGCTTGGAAATCTCCCCCTTTTTTTCCTCTCCTCCCCTCGCTGTGGTTTCTGGAGGAGCTCCTAATCTATTGCACTGGAGAGCTCTTCCTGCAGGGTCACCCCCAGTAATCAGGCCTGCGCTGGTCGTTCCAAACCAGTCAAACCTCTGGCTGCCTGCCGTCTGACCACTGGGCCACACACCCGCACGTTTGATGCTAAAAATGCCACAGAGGAGCACAAAAATTACACACAGTAAACACAGAAATCGAATAAAACAATTTCCAAATATTAGCCCTGCAATCCACGTTCCTGCAGTCACATAAAACAGCCTTTGTTACTCAGAGTAAATAGGTTTCCCCCTGCTGCGCCAACCTAAACAGTATGTCGGGTCAATGGCAGCGTGGCTCGACTTAATTAAACTCAGTGTTGATTTGCAGAGACAGGGTCCAGACCAGAAAGTGGTTTGGATCGGCTCAGAGCTGTGACACTTGTCCCTAATGGTGCCAACATTTTACTGATGCTGGCTGTACATGCAGACACTTCATGCTGAGCTGAGGAACACATTATATGACCAACTTCCACACACTAACATTAGTAGCATATGGAGTAAAGAGCCTATGCAACTGTATGAGTAATAAAAAAATCTACATCTGCTTCTTATCAATCATACATTCAAGTAAACCAAGTAAATTGATCCATGAAATTAGGGAGACTATAGGTATGTACCCTCATATACATATCAGCAGGCATTTTGTCCCAAATAATGATATAGATTAAAAATAGTGGACATACTATTGGCTCATATTTAGTGTTAAGTGTACAGTTTTGGCAACGTTTCACCATAAATCTGCATTGTCATCACGACTGCAACATTTACTGTTCTACTCTACTCACATGCCAGGACGTCTCAGTGTTTTTGGATCCCTATAATTCTTACACTAATTAGTCGTGTGTTTACTATTTGTACCCTTAAAAGCCACTGGAAGTGAATTCTGAAACTAAATTCTCAAGAGCTGCTTCATAGTGATATACTGCAACACAATTCACCGTATATCTGTCAACTCATTTGCATACATTTAGCTTTCAGAAAATGTGGAGTAGCAAGACTGGCATAGACATAATAAACCAGATATTTATTCTGACCAATCTAAAGCTGACTTTAATTAACTGTGTGACCTTCTAAAAGAATGAACTTATTGCTCCTTATTCATTTCATTGGCATAACGCTCTGGACACGTCATTACATAAGTTATCGCAGCAGTGTTAAAGAACACATGTAGCCTCCTCTGAAAATATTGCCCCATCTCACAGCTAGCTTTATAGCTAATGCCAAAGCAAGCAGCAGCAGCAGCAGGGACGGTTCATGATAGAAATGACTGATTCATGGCCGGCTGATGTGATACATCATTTCAGATCAGTCCTATCAGAGTTTCTATTGGCCCAAAGCTAACAGTGGGATTCATGAAAACAATGTGCTTGCGCTTCTTGGTGCAAATGGTCCTCATCTGTCGATATCCACTTTTAATGATACTGGGTGAAATTCTTTTCACCCTACTAGCCACTTTGAGAACAACTGGCACATGCATTTTCTTCTTTTTCTTTAATTTGTTTTTTTTAGAGTAATAACAGTGAGCAGACATGAAATTTTACTTTATAATTATAATATTTATTTATTTTTTTACTGAGGACCTTTTGGTTGGGATATGAACAGTTTCATTCTTTCCAAACAAGGCAGCTGTGCAACTGTGGCCAATAACAAGCAACAATTTTCATTATTTTTAAATACAAGACAAATTGAGAGTGGTAAATCGTGCTTGTACAGAGCCTCTCACTGAACTCTTCTGTCCTTTTCATGCACCAACCTGAAAGAGACTCTGCAGAATTTGTCTATTTAGCCAGTAATCTGTGTGTGTGTGCAGATGTGAAATGGGAGGTGGGGGCGGGGGGGGCATGAGATCGCCTGGAGGACCCCCAGGATAGAGGCCTCAGATCTACTTACCATCGCTCCACAACATAAAAAGGAAGAAATCACTTTGCTGAAAGCACAGAATTTTGATGAGAGCAGGAACAAACAAAATAGTTAAAGAATTCATTATAATATCATTTAATAGATCAAAAGATTGGGCTGAGGCTACAGATATTTCCCAGTGATGGAGTTCTGTGGCTCTGCAAACTCATCTGCACTGAGCACGAGAGGGGCAAAGAAAACTTCAGAGACTTCATTAAATGTACACCTAAATCTGTGCAGTGTTACTGCTGCAACACTTTAATAAAGCGTACATCCCTCCGTGGAATTTTAAAGAATAGCTGGGTGAAACTAACGTTGACATTTGGCTAATATATTATTTAAAGGTGTGATATTTTTTAAAATCTTTTTTTGAAATTTGTTCATGAAGTGCACTTAAACGCCTCCTGACTAAACCCAAACTATGTTAATCACACATTTTTAACAACATGAAAATATTATAGGAGTAAAGGCAATATAAAATCAGTCTCCACTGATTCTTCTGCCACTTTGACTTGGTCTGATGGCACATAGAGGTATGAAGGTTCGTCCCTGTGTTTGAGTTACTGAACTCAGACTCCATTTTCACCCGGTTTTATCTGCATCCAATGGTATCCAGAATGCAAGGTGTAAATACGTTTTAATCAAATTTTAATTGGATCTGCATCACATCTGGAGGTAGTCTAGCTTGCATTAATGGTGCATTTATTAAGGTGTAAATGCAATTTGTACAGTCAGCTCACATCTGCACCATAATGTTTGCATATAAATAACTTATATAGATTTGCTTCTTTACAAGATCATTATTCTTCTTGGACTTTGGACCTGGGACTCTGACCTGCAAATAACACTGAACAGTTGCACCCATCACAGGTTACCTGACCTGAGGAACATTTTAGGAAAGAAATGGAAGAAACACAATGCTTAATATATGTATGTGTTGACATTGTGGTCGAGGCCAAACTGGATGTTTTTAACAGAAACAGGTGCCTTTATGGAGACATTTCATAACAAATGTGAGAGCAAATCGACCTGGCTGCAATGCAAATGGGAAACAAGAAAAACATCCAAAGACTGTATATCATGAAATTAAAGATAATAAATCCAAAAGCAAGTGATCAAGAAAAACATATCCATTTTTCAGGGAACAGAGCCAGACACTGACAGCGATATGAACTCAAGTGAGGAAATGAAGTGAGTAATTTGGCTAATGTTGGCCTTACATTCAGATTATGTTGCTAACAATATCATATTATAATTTATTTTTTGACAGTTGATTTGATCTCAATGACTGTAGCAAAAAACATTAAAAATATATGTGAATGCAAAAGTAAGACGCGACCATTTGTTACATGTATAACTTATATGAATCCAGATGGGATTTTCAGTCCAAGTGTAAATGGGGTCTTGGACTTTTCTTACATGTATGCCTTTCACTTGCCACATTCAATAAAACTAACATCACATTATCAGTTTACATAATTACTGTATTTTAATACCACCATCATTGTACATTGTAATCATATCTTATCATCAGTTACTTTGTTATTACCACACCACTGATGTAATTGCACGTTGAGTTGTGTTGCTTTTAATGGAGTTACCACCTCTAAAAATTATTTTTTTATTATTTTGAGCCTAATGCAAGAACATCTTTGTATTTTAACTTTTTTTATTGTCATTTTAATATTATGTGCTGAAATGTGCTTAAAAATGATGAATTCAACCTGCGTCACCAGGTGTGTCAAACACAATATCAAAATCAAAACATGTAATAAACGGTGAATGCAGCACAACCTCTAAGTCACTGGTACGTGGCATTTCGGAACAAATTGGTTAGAATGAGTGTTTCTTGAATGAAGCCCATTGACTTCACTCTTTGGGACTGATAACGGGACTGATCCTGCCAGTACTTCAGTGTCCTTGAAATGAACTGTTTGGGTGCAGTTGTGACTTGGAATATACCATTTTAACTTTAGTAGTCCAGCAAATCTGCGGTCTCATTTGCCTGTTATAAATATCATCCTGCACACGCTGCGTGATTATAGTTTGGAAACGGGTCATTTAGAAATGTCACTACACTGGAGTCCAAAAGCCTTTGACAGTTTTTTCGCCGATAGATATCTAGGGAATCGTAACAACAGAAGCGAGAGAAAAAAAAGTCAGTTGTTCAGCTGAAGAGCAATTAGAGTTTTTTATGAAAAGAACAGAGAGCATGGAAGGGGAGCCGTATTTTACAGGGCAGCTTGTGTTTCAATCTGTGTTGCAGGCATGACATCAGTGTCTCTGTGTTGAGACAGGAAAATCTTATCCCACTGCCACTGTCATAAAAGCAACACAATAATGAAATGACATCACAGTGAGCCAGTAATTAAATGAGCAGACTGCTGTCCTGGAGTTTTTACAAGCTGTGTATGAAGGCTGGAAGATTGTGAGGAAACTGTGCCAGTGAGTGAAGGTCTGAAGTTCTGAGCTCGCCCATAGTGTCACCTAAGTTTGATATTACACGTTTGTTATCATGGTTTTAGTTTTTCTTTTGTTTTCCCATGACATACGGTACATACTTATGTTAGACCTATTTAGTATTAATAGCAACTTTGATTAATATATGTTGTGCTGTCCTCTGAAATATAATACAATACAAATAAGAATCACTATGCATGAAACATTACAGAATGGAAACTTGTTCAGTGTAGATATGATTAATACACTTTAATAATCATATCTTGTAATCAATAATTGAAAAATATGGTGATTGATAAATAGTACCGACAAATTGAATGTTGTTTCTTTTGAAAATATTAATTAGGTTACTGGTTGTGTTATACAGCCATGAGGTTTATTTAGAAGGATGTGCACAGTTAGGAGGGGTCCCATCTAAATATACTCTGTACAGCACGTGTAATAGTCTGTTTGAAAATTGTTAATTTTTCTTGAAATATTAATGTCATTTTTCAGTGGAGTGTTTCTGCTTAGAACTAGAAACTATATGAGTATGCAAATCTCTACCAAGGAGGCTAAATCCCCAGCAATCACATTATGTGTGTGCCACCATGATGCAAAACACTGAAAACAAAAGTATAACTTGAGACATAATGATTTTTAGAAAATGGTATATCAATCAATTATATGAGGTTTGACTGAGATGCAAATATAAATATATTTTGCCCCATGCTGAAAAAACATTTTTTTGGAATTATGGTTTGGGTTTTTTTCAGACCTTTCACCTCCAGAGAATGACTGAGGTAATAACTTAAGGTCTTTATAATTGATTTTAATGTGCCAAATGCAAAATCAGGAGCACAGTGTGACCACTTTTCTGCTGTGATTTTGGACGGATATAGGCTTGTTTAATTAATTGTTGAGGCACCATGAAGCAGTTTTTGGTCATCGTCCTTTTTGGAACCTGACCTTGGTCAACGTGTGACGTAACTGTCACACATGTACACGTGGCATTCACACTGCTCAAATGACATACAGGGTGTCCACAAAGTCTCTTTACAATTGAAAACATTTATTGCAAAAGCAATTGATGAGATATGTTTGTTCTATGTACTCAGTGGTTATCAAAGTTTTTAGGCACATTGTGGAATCATGTGCAATTGAATCATTGGTCCATTTTTCTTCAACGAAAGATCAATTACTGCAAATGTTGACCTGTATGTATATGTGGCACCGCAGCTGGATGACCTTCAACCAACCATCTTTTTCCAGGTAGATGGTGCACCACCACACTGGGGACTGCATGTTGGTGGGTTCCTGAATCAAACATTTCCAGACTGGTGGATTGGAAGGGATGGTCCAATGCCATGTCCACCTCGTTCAAAACATTTCACTCCCGTTGATTTATTTTCGTGGAGTTACGTTGAAGATATTGTGTATTGAACAAAGATACGTCGCATCAACGACCTGAAGTAAAAGACCACTGATGAAATGATGCTACAGCCAACATGGCAAGAAATCCAGTACCGTCTCAATATGCCTTGTGCAACTAATGGTGTCCATGTAGAGGTGTATTAAATGAGACAAAAAACCTTTTTATTCTGTAATAATTTCGATGGATTTTTCTATTTATTTGCTTTGGTAATAAATTTGTTCAATTGTAAAGATACCTTAGCTGTCGTTTGAGTTGGGCTTTGGCTTGGTAGTATATGAGAAAAATAATAATAATAATAATAATACATTTTATTTGTAATGCACTTTTCATTCAGGGAATCTCAGAGTGCTACAGACAAAAACAAGGACAGATTAAAAAAAAAATAAATAAAATTAAACCCTCAATAACATGCAAACACACTCATGTACTGTATAGCCCTTACAACACGACTTCTCTGTGTTAGTACCTCATAAAGAGTTCCAGAACATCTTAGCCCTCTGACTGACTGGGGTTCGGATGGTATGGCAGATGACAGTTTAAGCCATCTAATCTGGTCGGCCTTCAGCCTGGCATTAAATGACTGTGCTGCCGGTCGAGTAAGATGAGTTTAATTATTACATTTCAGGCAAGAACTCATTAGCTCATTGACCTGAAAAGCAGCAGAGGCCAGCGTCGATACTCAGGCAGCGTGATTCCAGGGGCTAGCCTGCCCGAGTCGGTGAAGAATTAATCACAGTCCGTGCTCCTGCTGTGCCTGGCAGCAGACACCAGCCACACTTAGTTTCCCTTGCTCCTGTCTTGCTATGAAACCCATGTTCCTGTCATAAAAAAAACCCCAAAAGACGCAGAAGTGGAACATTTGAAGATTTATTTTACTGAATCTCAGGTTTTGTCATTGGGCAGATTTACAAGGAGACTGGTTGCAGCTGTTGTTGTTGGCTGTGACGTGTGATTTAAATTCTGCTTATATAAAGACTGCGCATTGTTCAGAGCATTATTTACATAAGAAAATGCTAATTTCACCGCTGCTTCTTTTAACTCTCTTCAACTCCATTATGTTTTTACATAAATTGTCACTCGCCTTCCTCACTTCAAAGAAAACTCTCATTCAGAGCAGCGTGTGTGGGGAGGGTCGGCACATTGAGTGCTACAGTAAACAGTGAAGTGTTAAACACTACAGCCAGTAAACAAGCCTGATCTCACTCTGCCTCCCCTGGGGAGCAGGTCCACCACGAAGCATGCCTGTTTACCATGTATAAGTTCCCTTAAGAACTTTTATAACAACTCCATTTATGAGAACTTCAAAGAATGTCTGGGCTTGCTCTAGGGGAAGAAGAATCTTCTATCAGTCTGCCTCGTTATGCCGTGGGCAAGAAAACCTCTCTCTCTCTCTCTCTCTCTCTCTCTCTCTCTCTCTCTCTCTCTCTCTCTCTCTCTCCCTGCTGATGGATACGATGCAAATAAGGTGGTAGAGGAAGAACGACACGATTGAGCAAAAAGGAAAGCAGAAGAGAGCAAGGAGATGAGCAAAGCTGGAGGGAATGTAAAGATACAAATAAGAAGTGTAATATGTGCCATTGGTCTTTAACACTTTTGCAAACAGGGGTGAAACAGAGACTCTTTCATCTTCCAGCAAAGGCCAAATTTCATCATGGCTGTTTCTGCACTCAACTCTGTAATCTGCACAGAAATGATCTTCACTCATGCATGTGCAGTGGACAGTGGTTTCTTTATTCTGCTGGTAGCAGGTAACTCCCTCCCAACTAGTGGTGCATGCTGGGTAACATCAGCTTGACGCCGCATTGATCCAGTGTTGGACTGACTGGAGCAGAGGTCACGGTGGGGTCAACACAATTAGAGATGAAACCATGGTCATTAATGAGGAGGAGGGATGAAAGGATTCCCAATTACTCTGTACAGAAAACAACCTGGTGCTGTTAAGACTCAGCGTGATTAACCTTCAGCAGCTCTAACTTTGTTTAGTCTTTACATGAGAAGAAGGAGGTGGCTAATTAGCGCTCCGGAGGTTATAACCGCTATTTTTGACACTTATCGTTGACCCTATTTATTGGGGTTTATTACAGTCAAGAGGCCATTGTTGGAGCAACTCTGTCATGTGTGTTTGTGGATGGAATCTCAAAGAAGCTAAGATCAAAGTGTGAGGAGAGTGAATTTAAGCTGAGCTGATTGAAAAGCATGTGTGTGAAAGGAGTGGTGGTCATGGTGGTGATGGTTGGGAGGAGGGGATTTTTACTGATGCTCTGTCTTTCACTGCCAGCACAGAGGTCATGAAGCAGGAAGTGCTGATTATTAGCTGTGAGAACTAAAAGGAAGTTGACTGTATGGAGCAGTTTGCCTCTGCTGTTTGACCCTATTGTATACATCAGTGAAATGCTGTCAAACACCTCTGAGTCTTACATACCAGAATAAACAGCGGACATGACCAATCATCTGCTATGGTTTTGCACTAAGCATCATCTTTGTTTTCAGTATTTATAACGTAGCCTTTTTTTTGTTAAGATGGACACTGCAAGGAATTGGTCATTACAGCTGTCAGTCACCTGTATAATAACATATAAACAAGCCAAGTAGGAAAATGACAAGTACAACACAAAGCATTCTGTTAGAATCTAAAAATACACTCCTCACTTTGTGGAAAACATTTATTGGACATGCACTTTTTTAGTTTAGTGGACTAAATGTCACAGCTTTACAATGAATAGATGGATTTTATGATCAATGTACTATATTTTGAATTTTCTAGATGCAATGATAATATTCTCTGGGATTCTAGGAAATAGACTAATCCATATCTGTATTAGTAATTGCATCAGACAGTATGTATGTATGGTACTATGTGTGGGAAGATAGTAGTCAGTAATTATCTGTTATAAACTCCCTTTTTTCCATTTCGTATGACCTACCTACAGTCATTATTCAGTCTTCTGTCAATGACTGAGCATTACATTTCTTATATTTAAATATACTGGTGATTATTAAGTGACGATATAATATATACTATGTATTACTTTGAATCTTTGACATTTTTTAATGTTACTAATGACATGAAGTAAGGTATAAATATTTTTTTTACTGTCAACTCAGTAGATCTACTTGGATGTACAGAGAATTCAGATACCGTTTCTTTCTAACCTTATTGTTATAGTCCTTTTTTTTTTTAAATAAGTAAAAATAGAACCTGAATCAATAAGTGGTATAATGGATAGACTATAACAGGATATAAAGGGTATATTTATATCAAATCTACTTACAGTAGCAGAAGGAGTGCAATACAGTAATGGTTATGAGGTGAGGAGGTGCATAATGGAGCAAAACAGCAGCACATTTATAACAACAGCAGTTTTCCTTGTCAAAAACAACATTGGTAGCTCTTATTGACAACTATTTTGGCCACCAGGAAACACTTTTCACCAAAAAGTATGATAGTTTATTAGTCATGTGCAACATTTAATATGCTTTATGTGCAGAGAATTGTTGGAAACCCTAAGGCTCCTTTTACCCAAAGCACAATAAGTGACATTCTACTATTGTATATGCATAAAAGACATACCATTCTTTGCAATCAAACCTTGGAAAAGTGTGTTTCACACCCTCACAAAGCATGGTCACGCATTCAGAGATCCACAGGAATTGGATTTCATGGGTGAGATAAAGAGGAGAGCGTTTGGCTGTGAGGTTCGCTCTGGGGGCTTAACACTTCTTGTTAAGGAGACATCCAGAAGAAGGGGGGGTGTGTAGTGAAGTTAAAGAGCGCCACTGAGAAGGTCAAAGCAAGTGTGAAGCAGAAACCTACTGATCTGCATATGTTCAGTAACATCTAGGCACTAGAAAATAAAGGAAATAAGATTACATTATTAATTTTCAAAACGATGTACTGTATCCAGAAGAAAATACATGTTTTTATACATTGCTGCCCAAAACTAAACTATAGGAGGTGCGACTTTTGTCAAAATGTTAGCATCTGTGGAATGAAGTTTCTTTATGGAACAGTGTGATGTCGATCTTTATGTGAGTGTTGGCTGCTGCAGCCTGTTAGCTCGTCCTGTGGGCTGTATTGATTTTCACGTCACCCAGATAGAGTTTCTGCCATAGTAGCGTACAGTATTACATCTGCATTGATCAGGACAACTTGTCCAGGGAAGCATGTGTACCAGAGATGTCGAGTAGACCATGTTTTAGACTGATACGTTCTGTGCTACATACTGTACACAAGTAGTGTTTGAGTTTTATTGGTATACACTCACTGTTTATATTGTTTTGTATTAAATAAGAGTACTGGACAAATTAAAAAACAGATATTTTCTTTAAAAAGTGCGCCAAACTGGAAGACTTTGGAAATTGGGAATCAAATCTTCCTCACAGGAGAAAAAGGCAAACCTATTAAATGAAATGCTTTCACATTTTACAGGTAGTTAGAGTAAATAGTAGTGGTATCATTAGCAGAAAATGGTGTAGAATTAAATACAGGAGTGAAAATGTTGTATCAGTTGCATTTTGAGCTTTTCAGTCCTGGCAAAGGAAGACGTTTCTGTTTAATTTAATCTCTGCCATTCAGAGCATTTCACTTCGACTATTACTCAAGCCAGAGCAGTTCACTTATTTAATCAGATTCATCTGTTGTAATCGATGCATTTTTGCAACATTGTTATGCGGCTACTATATGTTGACTTTACACTGCTGTCAGTAATTTGAACAGTGAAGCCAAATAATTATTCAAGAAGACAGATTGAGGGAATTTAACAGCATGTAGGAGTGAGGGCAAGATATCTTCTCTCTCGCGCGCTTGTTTTTTTTTTTTTTTTTTTAATATTTGTGTCTTGACATCAAATCATCCAGATTGGCAAACAGATAAATCCCTGTGACCTTTAAATCCCAAATATGCAAGGAGTCTTTGTCTGTTTTCCTGCGTATCCTGAAGTGACTTCACGGGGTCAGTTGGGCAACATCCTTTAAATCAATTACATTTCCTGCAGCTGAGCTTATCACAGAAAATAAAACGCTAAATGCTGAAGTATGAGGAGGCACTATGTTTTCATTATGAATTAAACATTTGAATGGCATGAGAACAGAAGCAAAAAGAAGGGTTTTGGAAATTTGTTCAGACATGTATGAGTTTTTTTTTTATTTAAGACATTATGTATTTATTTGTATTTGTAAGTACAGGCGTGTGTATATAGCTACCATTTAATGATACTACAATATAAAGCAAGTTTTCAAATGTAGGGTTCATTTAAACCATAAACATAGATGTAATAATATTCCCTGAATGACAAATGTATTTGTCCCATCAGCTAGTGAACTGGGTCTGCAGTGGGGGTTTGGTGGCTCAGCTCTGGGCTCCACATGCTGCAGTAATCCAGGGAGGGTTAGGATAAAGCCTGGCTTCGCCTCACTCGCTGCCTCCTCCCAGATCAGATGAGATTAGGAAGGAGCTAAGGAGCTCTGGGGGAAGGCAGGGCTCAGAAACACTCAGGCAGGAGAGAGGAGGGACACGGTGAAGCAGGTGGGTACTCCTGCAGGAGGACGAGCACGAGCGCTGAGGAGGGTTTTAACTGCGGGGCTGAAAACCCACACTGGTGCTCATGAGTGGGGGCTGCTGCGGAAAAAAAACATGAGAACCCGGCCAGACGAGGTGCTTGAAAAAGTAGATGCAGGCATTTAAACAGAAGTAAGTCTCTTGGCTTCTCAGTTATTGCGTTTTTATGCCCTGCTTGATGTGTTTGGTTTAATATCCAAGACAATTCTTTGTCCACAAATAATGTGGAAGACAATTCCGCTGTCAAGAAGGAATGGGGTAATGACTTCCCTTCCACAACAAAAGACGTTGGCTTAATATGAAGGTTGAGTGTTGTATCAAATGTCTTTGGGCAGGAAGCCAGTGAGAGCTCACATCCTAGTTGGTGCACCAGCAGATCCGTCTTATAAGTCAGAGTGAGCACGAAAGAAGTGGGTTGAAAGTGAGTCTTGGGGCATGTTGTGCAGTTCTGGTGAAGTTTTCGTATGAAGAAGCAGTTGGTGTGCTTATCTTTCCCAGAATGAAAGTGGAAACTTGAACTCAACAGAGGTGGCGACACCAAATAGGGAAGAAAAAGAGCTAAAAAGGGGAAGCCTGAAGATTCGTTGCAAGAATTACTTGTTAAGTGCCAGCTGAATGATCTGGCAAAGATCAAGATAAACAGTTTTACAGCCTGTACTCTTTGGTGCATGGCTACTTCCAAATGTCTGGGAAAGGTTTGAGCAGCTCTGCTTCTCCAGAGACCTGCATCAATATTCTTTGGTCTTAACTAAAATGTAATTAATTTATCATTTTTCATTTTTGTTGTGTTTGGAATTCATGGTCCTCTGTTATGTAATTAAGGTTAGACACCAGTAAACTGTACATTTTGATAAGTAATTCTAGTGTTAGTTTGATTATGCACTAAAATATGTCTGAATGTGTGTTAGTATTTGTTCCTAAATGTTGTCTTTGTCTGGTCCTCTTCCAGGAAGCCATGCCAAGCTGATGCTGGACTAACAGAGCTGACACTGGGACTATGCATTAAAGACTTTCTCTTGAACCTTTGCTACCTGGAGCCCTCTGCTATTCTTCTCTGAGTCGTATTTGGCAGTCAATTTTGCAATGGGGAGGAAAAAGATTCAGATCACCCGGATTGTAGATGAGAGAAACAGACAGGTAAGTGAATGTCCTCTTTCACTGCAGTGTTCGTGTCACACATGCAGCGTTAGTGACTCTTATTCAAGTGTGTTTGTAATAGTTGTCATTAGAATTCAGTGCTAGCTTAGTCAAACAAACATGTTATGTAGAAAAGACTGCATGATTTGACTGAAAAGTTGCTATTTTACATTAAACCAAACCATGTATATAAATATTTACGATAAAAAAAATACTACATTATTGCAGTACTACTACAAAATAATCTTCATTTGTACATTATATGTATATTAATGATTTAGTTTTTTAACTGCTCATGCTGCTTTTCATCCACGTCTCTCAGAAATAATGTTCATCTATAAAATAAGTATTTAATGACATCACTCAACTAAGGTTAGGGAATATGAAGGCTTTACTGAAAAACTCACATTTTATTTGTATTAAGTAAACTTAAACCAATCTGTGATCTTTTCCCAACCCTAACCCATGCACTTTTATTTCCTAAACCTCAACGTCTGCAGAAGTTGTTGCACATATTACACTGTCTGATGGTAAAGCCCTGGATTTTGTAGATCTGCCATCCACTCCAACAAACCACAACAAATGTTCAGAAACATATACCTAACATGCAGCCATGGAGTGCAGAAACATACATAGGTGAAGTTATTTTTTGATGACCTTGTTGCAGAGAAAGTTTGACTTGTTTGTGGGAAAACAATACAGACCACAGGCATGCATCAAAATACACTGCATAACTGTCTGTGGAAAGCAACATCTAACTGTAGTCTTTGTATTTTCTGCTGTTGATAATACTATGATAGCTCGAGCTATAGATAATGACAAAAAAAACTAAATCAAATAAGAATGAGTAGATATTTCAATGTTTTGGTGCATTCATGAACACTTGGGGCCCAGATGCATTAAGGAACCTGCTGTGTATCTGTTATGTTCGCAGTGTCAGACTCTCCTGAAGATTCCTGTAAGCTCTCGAACTTTTGAGAGCGCAGCGGTCACAGCTGGTGGCGAGGGCAGTAATTTGGGGTTAGCCGGGTCCGGACGGCACCCTGTCATTAGCAGGGTGGGTCAGTGTTGGGGACACACAGTGGCCTTCTCTCCTCACCGTCTCCTTGCACCACCACACTGCTGCCCACTGGAATCCCTCTCTGTCTGTCTCCTCTATATATATCAGCCCCAACAGCACAACAAATACCAGCCTGTCTGGAAGGAAGGAGCAGCCTCTGGAAATAGGGATGTGGCTGGAAAATAAATATCTAGGATGATGTTTATATTTGATGTTTGGTTGTCTTGGCCATTTTTAGATAGACACTGCTTTGGCTGTCGGGTGTGCGCTATCACTGGAGCCTGCTGTATATTTAGGTTCTTCTACTCTATTTTAGGAAGTTGGTTTATGCATGTGCTTTATCTGTCAAGTGGCATCAAGTGTTGAAGTGGTATTCCTCTTTTTCAAGCTATCGCAGCATTACACACTATGCAGGTTATACAGCAAAGACATTACTGTAGACAGAAATGCACCAGCGATGAATCCGTGGTCACATATTTTCAGAGAGGAACAAGATAGGTCTTTGTTATCTGTGTTCACAGATATATATTTACAAGTCATGATTAAGAAATGACTATAATTACTAACATCAACTGTAATAAAAAAAAATCTCCTCCTCAGACTAACATTTCTGAAACCATTTTCCCAGCACTTGATTTAAAATAGGTGCTAAAATTTGAAGAATATGATCTGTGTCTAAATTGTGAATAAATGACATCCTAATAGCTCTAATTATAAAAAGGTAAAAGTACAGTGTGCCAGGTAAAAGCAGAGCCAAAGTGGGCCCTGAAAGAGGAGCAAGATTATCGGTCATTCAACATATTTTACCCAATATCTTTTAGGATTTTTAAGCTTAACAATGATACAATTGATTCTCTTAGGATTCTCTCAGGTCAGAAATCTGCCAGAAAGTGAAAGAGGGTAGACGAGTAATGTAATATGGCTGATTTATGAATTATTATTAAATAATTGCAATACATTTTTCCCCCTATTCATTTTTATTTCCCTAGTGTAGTATAAGCCTAGCAGTACTGTTATTATTTAAGTATAGTACATATAATGAAGAATAAATTGACATTTATTGACACACAAGTCAAAATTACATTTCTTTTTACCTTTTAGGCTTTGTCAGAGTACATTTGACATGAACAACAACTTACGTAGAAAATGCTGTTCCTGAAATACAGAAGGAAATTGCAGGTATCCTGTGATAATGGAAGTAAAATACCTCCATATAGACATTTGATGGCACTAATGCAGCACTTCACATGAAGTAGACACAATGAGATGATGTCATTAACCCATAAAGACCCTGTGCTGGTTTTGTAACTGTTTCCAAATGAATTTTTCTTGCTATTTAACCTTTCTCGGGTTATTTATCACCATTAATCATAATATTATCCTCTGTATTTAGCATTTTTTCAGTGAAAATCATGTATTTTCCTATATTTAATTTACTGATCATGTAGATGTACATTAACCTTCAGATTAAAGCTGAGGGTTATTGTTTCAAAAACACAGAAAACTGAAGAAAAAGTTATTTTTTCAGTCAAATCTCTCATTAGCTGGACATAGATCCAGTGTGTCCATCCACTTTCATTGATCCACCTCCATGGGTTTTACTGGTGAATCAATGTTTTAGAAGATGATGGTGTTTCCACGTTCACTATTGAGCCTCTGAAAGTCCAAATGGGTCATATCTGAAACCATGAACAGATGACAAACGGCATTTTACACCAATTATTTACATGTATTAATAGAATTATTGGATCAACAGGTATTCAACAGTTTACATCAGTAGACAGTTTTGGTCGCCAGTAGCTCTTTGGGTCTTTATGGGTTAAAAGAGCACCCAACAGTGCTAGGTGGTATTGCAGGATCATTTTGTCATAAAACACATGTTTTTTTTCTGTGTTGTGTTACTAAATTTTAAGTTTTTCTGAAGTGTTTACTGTAGATCTTTAGATTTCCCATCACAATATAAAAAAAACTCTTCTGTGGATAACATTGTTGGCCATATCACCCAGCCCTATGCCTGTAAAACCACAACCTGTGGAAAATAGTGAGGAAGAAATATAACATTTGTGTAAATTTCATTGAGCTGTTTGTATGCAGATGAATGGAAAGTGAAAATCACTATTATTCAAAAAAATGTGGTTATCTAAATAATATGATAATCATACAGAAAGGTAATGTGACTGACCTACATGGATAAGATCCATAGTAACCTCTTGAGCATTGCATTGTTGTTAAGCACCAGCTGCTCCAATAAAAGTACAAGCAAAGTTAAAATCTAAAGCAGTACTTAGCAGAATACATAATCATCACTGTATTTGTTTTCTTTCTTTCACTTCCCTTTTGTCTTTCTCTGTGTCATATGAGTCTTCATGTTAATCACTGATGTTGCACTATAAAAAACAGTAACAGTAGAAGATGGTGCTTGAACAGCTAAGATAACTGTCGGTGTGTGTGGTAATGTAAGAACATGAAGCGGGCAGGCAAGAGCTACAAGAAATACACCTGATACTCAGCATTGCTGGAAATCTTGGAGGTGTGAGAGTCAAAGGCGACTTGTAGATCCAGTACGTGATAATATGAGTCAGGATCCCAGAAGGATGGAAGGAAGATGAATGCGGTTGACTCACTGCAAGGGTGTTACTGTAGCTACACCATGAAGATGGGATAAGAGAGCATGATCGGTGTGTCATCTGTGGGATGTGTGTGAGTTTAACATGAGCTGTAAATGGCCCCTTCCAAGAATTCTGCTGTATCTCTGTGGTAAAGTTGCACTGGGATATGACAACACTCCTGCCTTCATGTTCTGATGTCACTGCATGCTGGAGAGTTTTAACATTTCCACGGATGGTTTATTGATAAGGCGCTGACTTTCTAGGGATACGTCTACTATCACAGTAAACACACTGATAGGGCTCATTAAGGGAGTGAAGGGATTAGTCACTTATTCCACCCATTTTCATTGATGTAACCAGTGAAATTCCACTAGAAGCAAATTTCTAGATTATGACCACCATTTTATGGAAATTAACATCCAAGACCAATCCCTGCAGCATTTTATTTCCTTACATTAGTTTACTGCAAATACAATTTTGTCATGTAAAGGAGGGCTTTGCCTAAGCTTCATTTGACTTTCATCCTCCTCTGCAAATATCCATTTAGCTTTATGTCTTCACCCTGACAGGCACATAAACAGGAAGGGCCTTTTCTGAGATGGCAAACACACAGTTGAGTCGCTGAATGTGGAAAACTGGATGGAAAAGTACATACATTTGTACATTAAGAAAAAATAATGAGCTTGCTCTGTTGTGTTTTCCTTGCATGTGTATTCCTTCAAAATCCCTTCAAAGTTGGTCAGTCATTAGTTGGTTTTGAGTACAGCTGAAATATAAAGGTGAATTGATTAAACTGACAGAGACAGAGAATAGATAGATAGATAGATAGATAGATAGATAGATAGATAGATAGATAGATAGATAGATAGATAGATAGATAGAT
>JAPQRQ010037910.1:0-29357 GCA_037367365.1 Apogon talboti | reverse complement strand
CACATCCAATTCAGACTTCAATAAACTATATTTGATATAGTCAAAATATAGTTTGACTATACTTTGACACTTCCACTGCCTCTTTCATTTAAATGGATTGACCCACCCCGAGTTGCGTAGGTGCACGAGGGCCCGTCATAACTGCTTGCAGTTACTAGTTTGTTTTTGTTTTGTCACTCATCGTCCTCCAACCAAATACACCTGACATTTCTGTCTCTCTTTTTTTTTTTAACTCAAAGCCTCTTTTTTTTTTTTTTTTTTTAATCAAAACATTTGCAATTACTTTTGGAAATTACAAGTGATGGGCTTAAAAGTGCCTCAGACTGATTGTTCTCGCCTGCTCCCCAGAGGGACTATGATAGTTGTTTATAGTTCTTTACAGTTATACGTGTGAGAAAGATGTCCTGCTGAAGGAAACCGGTTCAATTAAAACAAACCTCTTCTTTTCTTGAAGTGATTAAATATCAGATTCTACAGTGAAGATTTTGAAGATCATACCAACATTATAAAATTAATATATGTGTTTAGCACTATTAACTGTCCATTATTTAATTAAAGTTTTACTAATTTAATTTATTGCTTATATATATTTAATTATATTAACATATTAGTTTTTATGTCTTTTGGCTTTGTCTATTCATTTATTCCACTCTTTTTAATTCTCATTTGTTTCTTCTTATATTGAGCACATACTTTTTGTGGCTTATGTAAATTACTTTGAATATCTTTCTTTTTTTAAAAAAAGAGACTACAGAATTAGACCTGACTAGAATATTTGTTATGCACACATTTTATAGTCACTCTGACACTCTGATCATAATTTATTATTTTGTTCCTCAGTCTTTCTAAAGAATAAAAGCAAGTTGAAACAATGGCTGCAATTTCTCTGCCTCATTTTTCCTCATATTTCCACACAAAAATGACAATAAATAGTAAATTCCAGCAGCTACTTGGTGAGATTTAATTCATTTATGAAAACTAAGATTGGTGTATATCTTATATTTAACTAAAACAGCTGTCCTGCTTTAAAATGAGATAAAATGGAACTGGATTTTATCTAAACGATTAAACGTACCAAAGATGTCAGTGGAGTCTATTTCCATATCAAACACAGTTAAAATACTGTGTGTTTGGATTAGAGGCGTAGAAGGCTATGGGGGACACTGATAGATCAGATACCTTTCACAGGATACATTGATCTGATACCTAAACTTCACTGCCACTGCTCCTCGATTTGTTGGTACTAGAGCTTATCTTTCGTCCTTGTGGACAACGACCTGGAGCTGTTAACTTCTGTGAACAATGGTCAGCGACAATAGATCAATAAAGTATCATAATGACAAATAACTGACACCCCAACCTATGGAGCAGACGTGGGCTTGATCCCACGTCTGCTCCGAGTTACACCGGGTCATCTGTCATCACCCAATCCCTTTTTACTCCTCGACCTAAAAGGAACATTTGCAGGTTGTGTCTATGGCGTGTCGTCTGATGAATTATTGAGCAGCTCCTCTAAGCTCTGATCTTGTCAGAGTAAAAACGGTATGGCGCCTACAGCGTCCTGGGACTGATAAGTATGTAAGAAAGTGAGGCGGCGCTTCAGTAGAGGAAAGACAGCAACTCAAATAAAGAGGGGAAAATAAAAGTGAATTAATAAACAGCGGAGATGTTTACTGTTCCTCTGACATGTGTTCTATCGTCTCTAATTGTGTTACTGTGAATATAAATAGTACTTTGACATGTTTCCATGCATGTGTAGATGAGTTTTCATGTGATAGTACATGAAAGGGTAAGTGTCTTAACTGTGCATGTTCGCTTCGGCACTCAGTCTCCGGAACATGTTTCATGTTAGTAATCCAGGTCCTCACGTCCTCGCTCCTGTTGCTCTTCTCATGAAGGCTCATTAATAACACTGGAGGATCCAAACTTAAGCTTTAATTGGGTGATGTAATTAAAGCTCCCCAACAAAGTCAAAGTTTAATTAGCCTGGTGGGAAAGGCAGGAATCATTCACAGGAATTTCGCTCTCAGTTTCACATCCTCTTCTTTATTTCCTCTTCTCTCCTGCAAGCTTTCTTCTTCTCCTCCTCCTCTCTGGATCTCAGTCTCTCCTCGTTTCTCTGTTCTGCTTTTCAGCGCAAGAGAACGTGACACAAATCTCAACGAGGGTCAGGTCTGGTCCTTCCAACGCCTCCTCGGGTCCTTTTTCATCTTCCTACTCCGTGTCCCATTATTTATCTCATTTTGCATCACCTGAGAGACCGTCGGCCAGCGTACCACTGAGGCTCCCCTTTAGTCGATGAATGCTTCACTGAGGGTCATTATTTAACGTTTGAGCGCTAAATTCACCATTGTGTCCGACGCAAGAAAGCAGGTGACATTCCTTGACCTGTGCATAGCGCTGTACCCGCAGGTAAATGTATCTGAAAAATGATGGCCGTGAATTCACAGCAGTCACATTTTGTTCCTCCGGTACAAACTCGCAAGTGTGTGGAGAATTATTTTTTCCCTCCTGAAGGCAGTTCCGTAACGCGTGTCACGTGTAATTGAAAACACTGGGAATTGCTCCTATCATGCAATGACCACGGGCTTGTGTTTGCCGAGCAGTGATGGAGAGGCTACATGTTTAGTGGACAATGTTGATTCTTCCTCCTTGTCCGCACTTTTCACCGAGGCTTATCCGACCCTGCTGGCTTGTCTTGCTGGAATTCTCTTGGCATCTGGAAGGTGTGATACGGAGTGTGTGCGTGTGCGCGAGTGTGCTTGTTGTTTCTCAGAAGAGACAGCTGCAGAGAGAAAACTTTACACCCACAGAGTGAGAGAGACAAGTGTCTGTCTGGAAAGGTGAGCATGTCTGGCACTGTATGCGTGTTTGTGTGGGCATACACACACACACACGGGGAGAGAGAGAGAGAGAGAGCTGTGTTTCCCCATGGGAGATTAAGCCTGGGCATAGCATCCACCGAAAAACTCTCATTTCTCCTTTCGATAAGAAGGGAATTGAGTCTCTATTTCGGTCCCAACCACCTACAGAGAAAACCGCAGGAGAATGCTACACTCGAGTTCCTCAACACAGGTTCAGATCAGTTTCTCCTCTCACAAACACACCCAATGCTATAATCTCCTTCCATTTACCATCACTATATTCTGTTAATACCAGTAAGCCCCAATCCAGATATAAACTTATAGAAACAGCACAGGGGAAAAAATAGTCCATGGAAGACGGCGAGAAGGGCACGATGGAGGTCCTATGCCATTCTGTGCTTTTTTTTATTATTATTATTATTATTAATATCATGAAACATGTATTAGGGACTGAGTGACACAAGGAAACATGCACAGTTGTATCAATGCTCCACGGCTTCAGGGTAAATGCCACATAATACCACTTGGCTGCTTTATACTGTCATTTATTGTGTGGAAAAGCTAAAAGCAAATTATATTGTTTTATTGAGTATTAGTGTTAAGAGTTATCAAATGTTTTGTTATTCATCTTGTTATTTTTGTTAGTTATTTATTGGGTTTTTACTCTCATATTCTATTTGTTGTACAGCACTTTGATGGGAAATGCTTTATAAATACTGTTATTATTTTGTTTATTGATTTATTTATTAGACAAAGCTACTTTGAAGGATAAATCATTTGGATGTAATAAAGAGTAGAGGTACATAAGGTAAATACTAGTCTCACTCCTCTGTCAGAATCAAGCGTTCAGGTGGGTTTACAGTGTACGTCCAACAACTCATCGACCGATATTGATTTTTCCTCGCATTTTCCAGAAGAGCAAGCCTAATAATTTAACGCTGTCATGAAAATTGAATTAAAGAACATCAAATCTGCAAATCTCTGAGGGTATCGTTTAAAAAATGTTTCATACTAGCTAACACTAGCAATTACTGGAACACTAACAGCACCTTCCTCTCTACGTGGTTCTTGGCAATTTTCGAGTTCTGGTCAGATTAATGGAGCTGGACCACACAGGCAGAGAGTAAAACACATGGCCTTTAACTTCCACCTCCTGTCATGATGTCAGAACATTGCTTGACCCACTGTTCACACTAACGCTGCCTCAGCTTCTGGACCTGCCAGACTACAGCTGTGTGCTCAACAGAACAAGCTACGTTTCCACGTTGAAACTGTCCTGCCTTGTTAAAATTGGGACAGGAGATTGGCGAACAGCTGGGTAAATGCCACATAATACCACTTGGCTGAACAACTGATGGACCACAGCGCGGCTGTCTGCCTTCCTGCCTGCTTGAAACCAATAAGAAAGTGGGCTGGGGTGCACATCTGTCCAATCAGAGCTGCATTCACAGGGTTCTTTAGTCACACAGTGTCATATAAAAGTTGAGCTGGGCAGTGCTTTAGGTTTGTTTCTCAGGCTGCACTTTGTTTTAGAAACCATGTATTATGAACACAGAACTCCCCGAGTTGACTCACCATTTCCAGGCTCACACTCCTCCAAATCTTCGTCATCACTAGGACACTCAGCTGATGCTACCAAGAGGTCATCTGCGTTCTGGAAGAACAAAGACAGGGAGGAAAGGGGAGACAAGAGTCAAGACACATTTTATTTGTATAAAGGATACAGAGGACAACTAAGAGGATTAAGTCTGTCTCTGATGGTTCAGGGCTTTGGCTCCACTGATGCCTTTTCACACATGCCGTTGTAACCAGTAGAACAAACTCTGGAAAAGCTGTAGGAGAACAATCTGTCTTTGGTTTCAACAAGGTCTATTATTGAGCAGAGTGCCAGTAGTAGCAAATTTGCTGAAAACTTGAGGTGGGTGTTTATGAGTAGCACCCATGTGTATTTATGTAAGCAAAGACGCTAGAAAATATCTCTGACCAAACACAAACACAAACCCATGTAACCAATACAAATAATTTCCATAAAACCTCCACTGTGTGGGCTCAGAGTCCAGAGGTTTTACTACATAACTAATTATTTAATTGGGTTTTATTAAAATCAAAACAAAAGTGCTTCCTCAAATACTGTATATACTTTTAATGGGAACTTGTGTGACCTGCTCTGTAGACATTACATAGATATTGTTTCACATGAACCCTTATCGTGGCTCCGACCGCAGACACAGACAGTGGTTCTGCAGTGGACTCGCTAGAGCAGGGTTTTACATGAGACACAGCAGCAGGGGGCTGAGATGAAAACAGATTAAATGTGACAAGGTGGATCCAATTTAGTTGCCAGGGTTTGTCCTCAGTACTACATGACTCACACAGCTTTATGTCTAGACGTCCCCCACCTCCTCCCCCAGATCATCCGATCCAAAATGAGCGCCTTTTATCAGCCTAATTGATTGAAGCGCCGCACTGCTACATAGAGTTTTCTCTCTGTTATTAATCCATGGCCTGGTATAATGATTTATTAATTGCTTTTTGTGAGTTTGATCACCTGGCTCTGTCAAATGTGCCTAATGATCCTGCCTCGCTTCTCTACCAATGTCTCCGTTCAACATGCACATATATTTTTATTCCGTCCAGACGGCCCGTTTAGTTGAATTGCTTGCAAATGCGCACGTTATTAAACCTGATTTGTGCACTTATTTGAGTTGAACAGTCTGAAATAACCAAATGCTCATGGCGGCGTTTCTGTGTGTCTATAAATGAAAAATATATTTTAATAATCCAGCGTCCGCGTGACTGAATCTCAAACAGCTATTTAGGTCTTCTACAATAATCTTGGTTGTAATTTGGTGCAGCATTTGTGACACGCTTGCAAACCCTAATTCACCCCCTCTCAAACATTTCCAGTACAAATTATTGGAAGGAAAACTGTCTCACAGTCGACTACCCTGCAATTCTGCTTTGACTTGGTCACAGCTTCTCTCATCCATCTCCAAGCTGAATCCACAAGAAGATAACTTTAAAACATCTTCCATGCATCCGGAGAAATCAGCGAGATCACAGCACCTGGGAGTGTTGTCGAAGCAGCGGCAGAGGGCGCAGCGTGTGATCTTAGTTTTATAACTCCCTGACACCAAATTTGGGTCAGACCGAGACAAGTGATGACTCCAACTGTTTCATGGAAACCCACACTATCAAGGGGTGAAGGTAAAAAAAAAAAAAAATCAGGACCCCCCCCCCAAACACACATCAAAAGGTAGATCTTTTATTCTAAGCATCAAAGCGCATTATTCCACTCTGATCAAAGCTACGCCATGGTGGGTAGCTCAGAGCTTTTGGAGAAATTGAAATTTGGGTTTCCGCTTGCGTGCTTTCCGCCACCCTGGTCTTTCTCCTGTCTCTGCTGTGTCTTGGAGGGTGCAGGGGATATTCATTAGAGTAACACAGTTCCTGTTAGCTTTGCCCCTTGCAGTATTTATAATGCTATTACTATGTTTGCTCTAGCACAAAATTACACCACAGGCTCTATAAGATGGATTATTAACTACCCAAAGGACTGTATATGAGTGAGCGTGTGTACGGATGAAACAGTGAGAGGGGAAAAAGAAATCAGGTAGACGGCAATTGCTCATGCGACTATGTAACTGTGACTAATAAAACTGATTGGGGGTCTAAAGGTTAATTTCACACCACTTTTAGAAAATGCTAGTGCAATACGTGTGCAACAAGATGAAAGTCACTAATACACTGATGTTAAAAATGGCACAACAGCCCATTTTATTAGAATGGGTACTTTAAGGTAACATTGTTTTATGGGAGCCAAATTTATTATTATTATATTACAGCGTTATCATTATAGGATTATAAATACGTTGCGTGTCAATGGGACAGTCTGTGTGCAATGCTCCGATTCCACTCACTGTGGGCCTGGTGGGCGTGCCAACCGCTTTTTGTCTTATGCACTCTGGTGCTGTCATTGTCATAAAGTCAAAGGCACAGCTTTCATCACTGGAGTTTGACAAGACAATTAAGATCAATAACAGTTTAACATCTCTCCAAAAGCAACAGTCGCTCTCATAACATTAACGCTGCTATAAATTGCAAGCGGCAGCAACACCAATAGCCAATTATATCCATCCGTCAATATGAGTAATAGTCATCATGGCATGTACATTTCAATCAAGAATTATATCTACAACCAGGAAAAGGACTCGGTAAAGCACGCTCATCTGCTAAAAGGATGTCCAGAGTCCTATTAAACACTGTCTAATGAATGATATCTGGTTGCAAACAAAGTTAACTGTGAAATAAATGACTTAAAATTCATAGTGTAGCAAATGTCAGATTACTGCAAACAGTGGAAAAAACACTGACTTTCATCTAATTCTGTGTGTTTGTTAAAGTTGTAATTGTACTATTGTCTAAACACACCTACATGTGTGATAATAAAAACAAAACACTAACTATAACTTCATTGCACACGGAATAATAAATCGTAACCACATTTAAAATAGTTTAGCATTTCATGTTGATCAAGCTCAAACTGCACAATTTGGTGAAAAAGTCAGATTCTTATGGGCAGTTAGTTATCAAGGAAAATACACAGGTTACTCTTTTTGTATTTTAAATATGTGAATATGTTCTACACAATACTTCTCTCCTCAGTGTCACTAAATCCAGAATATCACCGTATAGATACTGTGCATTTTCCATTTCTGCTATTAGATCACCTCTAATCCTCCTAAATGGGGACTTTTACATTGCAGTCTTATCTGTGATTCCAGTTGTGATTTAACTAATTGTGCAGCCCCAGCTCAAACCCAGGACAATAACCCGATAGTTGAGAACTACAGTCACAAACTCAATACAGCGCCGGAGCAGACATCTGCTCTTTACTGGGTGCAATTTCTCTGTTTCCATTCATTCAGATTACATTTAGAAATGCCATTCTGTCATCCATAAGTCGATTATTTCCTGCCGTCACAGGTTTTCATCATGGCATCCTTTCATTATTGATACAAAGACAATTAGGGAGGTACATTTAGGACATAATTTTCAGAATTTCGATAGCACTGTCAGCGCGCTTCCCACTCTATATACAGTATACATCTCAAGTGTCAGTTCCATACTGTAGTCATTTGTGATTTTTATTGACTGTGATCAGTATGTAGCTTACTTTTCCTCATCTGTTCAGCCATGATACACTCCACTGCTCATGCCGAATAACCCTCCTCTTCTGTTTATTCCAAACTACCAATGCTACTGCGAATAGGAAAAACAAACAACAGCACTTCCTCTGCACCACGGGCTTTTTCCCAGGACACACAAACCAGACACAAAGTGTTTAGAACAGCAAATATAAAAGATTTCATACACTGGCTGGTGCCTCTCAGCTGTTTGAAAATCAATGTAACGCACAATTGCTCGTGACTTTTCCCTTAATTTCACATGACTACAGCTGTGTCTAACTTCATTTTAAAGTAACTCTTGTCTTCCTCTGCTGCAGCCTCTCAGTTTAATGGGGGGGGGGCGGCAGATGAGTTTGCAATATCTCCTATAGCGTTTCAGTAATAAGAATGAATCTCACAGTTAAGAGACGCTCTGTAACCCTGGGACCATTTGTGTGATTGATCAGTAAATGTTAACCAACCATGTTCCCAAATTATACTTTTGTCTTTCTGTGTGCTGGGCTGAATATTTCCTCTTTGATCATTACACTACATGCATAGCTGACTCATTGGTAATGTCTGCTCATTCTCCAGCTGCATCTTTAACGCTATTTCAGACAGCTGAGAAAATGTACTATGTTCTACCAGCAACATAATAATAGTAAAAACAAAAAAACCCCAAACCTGTTAAAACGTATGCACGCCAGCTGAACAACAGATTCTTAGCAATAAAACGCACTCTAAAGGTGGGACCGTGCCTTTTTATAGCCGAACATAAATGTCAGTAGACAAATGCAACACACATTAGGACTGGTAACGGCAGAGAGGCAGACAACTCTGTGTCCTTTGGTATCCTAAAATGGTTCCAGATAATTTATCAAACAGTGCTGTAGGTGGCTGCCAATTTCACATCACAGGCCATTGCCATAAAAGCTCCTTACATGCTCAACACAGGAGATGCTTCCGCCAACAAGTCTGGAGGCCAGAGATATGATATTGAGCTGAGTGGATGGTTACATGTGACACCTCTGAGTCAGGTTCTATTGAGGTAAGACACAGAAACGCTAAACCACAGAGCGTCCGTCTAAACACGTCACGCCAACTGGACACACTGGAGTGGAGAGAGAGCGTCTTCTGTGGAGCAGCTTTCGAAGTCTAACATTATTTACATGGCAGCATCGACCATTACTAAAAGCAAGTACTCAGGGGGACATTTTTAGCCAGACCATCTTCATAACTCTGGTCGCCCGGCAGCCGAGCTCTCCTCTGACAAGGCACGGGGGGCTTCATTAAAAGAGTTTCCAAACGTACCACCAAGACACAAACAGGACTTGATGCAAGACAAACATTTCAATTGTCTCTGAATGTTGTGTTGTTATTAGGCTTGAATCAACACCGTCACCTTGACTTCACTCTAATTGGCTCTGCTGCATTTACTCAAAACAAGACAGACAGGACCTTCAAAGGAGGGAATCTGCGAAACGGTATGAGACGATGATAAAGGGACAAAGAGTGAGCTGGTCTAAATATATTCTCAGGCTGATCATGGTTGTCAGGCAGGGAGTGTGAAAGGCTTACTGACTGATTTTACATAAGCTTCTGTGGACATGAATAGCACTAATGAACACAACTTGAAGGAAGATGTGCTGATAATTGGCACCTTGCCTTTGTGATATTTGACATCATCCAAGTCTGTTCGTCTTGAAGTATGAAACTGACAGCATTTAAAACACGCACTTTACAAAACCACTCCAGTTACACCAGAGTTTCTGACATAGGCTGCATCCTGTTATAACATGGGAGACAAGCTTCCATCTGTGCACATGATGAACCAGTATGAGTACGTTAGGAGGTTTTTTTATGACACTTTATGAGAACCCTGGACCTGGATGACCTGCCTCTTCCATCCTCTAAGTACAGGGGTGTCAAATTTTCTTTCAGAGGCCGCATTCAGCCCAATTTGATCTCCAGTGGGCCGGATCAGAAAAATAATAACCTATAAATAATGACAATTCCAATTTTTTTTTTTTAAATCTTCGTTTTAGTTCAGAAAATTATATTATGAAAATATTTACATTTACAAACTATCCAAACAAAAAAAAGATGTGAATAACCTGAAAAAAACTTGAAATTTCTTAAGAAAAAGAAGTGTAATTTTACCAGTATTATGCCTAAATATTTATACATGTGCATTACAGATCACACAAAGGCACAAAACATTTAGTAACAGGCAGAATATTGTTACAATTACACTTAATTTTCTTTAGACATTTCAGGTTGTTCATATTTGTTCAGGTTATTCACAATTTTTTGTAAAAGTTTGTAAATGTAAATATTTTCACAATTTAATGTTTTTGGAAAATTTTGAGTTATCATTATTTATCAGCGTAATGTAATATTATTTTGACCACATTAAACCAAGAAGAAAATTTGGAGTCATTATTTATAGGTGCTATTATTTTACTTGAGATCACACTGGGCTGTATGTGGCCCCTGAACTAAAATGAGTTCAACATCTTTGACTTTTAATATCTTCAGTGTAATGTTTGCTCTTTGTAAATTAATCCTGTGGGCCGGATTGGAACCTTTGGCGGGCGGCATGTTTGACAGCCCTGTTCTAGTATGTAGGCAACATTACATCCCTACTGTTTTCTAATAGTTGCTTAGAGCTTTACTGATGGCTTCCCTTGGTACATACAGATTATGGTCAGACCACAAATCATAGCCTTTCACATGTGTATAAGAAGATGTAAATATATATCTACTGCCGCCTTAGTTCCTTTATATTACTCCCCTTCATCAGCCTTTGTTGATCTGTCTGAATGCACTGTAATTTTCAGCTTCCTACCATATCTGGGATTTAGTCAGTCAAGTTTTCTTAGAGAAAATCAAAGCCACACTCTTGATTGGTCTAAAATGACTAGCCACACAAAGACGTCATGTGACTCCCTCTCAGGCTGAGGGTTGTTGTACACATAAATGTGGCTGAGTGCTAACAAGGACACCGTTACAGAAAACACTGTGCTGAGGACATGATCACTCGACCTTGCAGCTGATGCACGACTTTATTCTGAAACGCAGGAAGGCCACCTGGTTTTTCTTTCAAATCCTGCTCAGCACCTTGAGACTGTCCAGTAAACCAATTTAAAGTTTGTGTGCAGAGATATTTATTTTGGCACTTTGTGTTGCATTGGAACAGCGCCCATCATTCAAAGCCCAGGCTACTTTAGTGAGATTTTACTATCTACAGGGTGCTTGCTCTTTATCCAAATAAAAATTCCAGAGTTTTTCAAACCTGCAATTTTTTTTCCCCAAGACCTTGACTTTATGTACTTTTATACTTGCATGTCTACTTTTTTGGTTGAGATTCTACCTTTTGTGTGTACTAGAAAAGTTAATTTTAATAAATGTATGAATAAATTAATGCATCATTCTCAATAAATTATGTTTTACTGACAGAAACATGATCAAAACATATGAAAATCACAAAAGCGCATGGGTATGACACAAGTTTCACTAGAATCATTCCAGCACTGACCGGTTAGTGAAATCAGATCAGGTTTTCATATGCTGTCGTCATGTATTTCTTATCTTAAATGATTATGGGCCTTTGAGCATACTCTGAAATTCGACTATGACAGAAACTTTATAAGACTTTCACACAAAATTCCAGACTTTTCAAGGTCTAGAAAACAGCGTTTCAAAATCCCATACTTTTTAAGACTTTCAAGACCTGTGCAAATGCCCTGTATCTACTGTCTGAAGCCTGGAACCCATATTCATGATTCCTCACCTGTGTGACGCTGTCCCTCATGGTGGGCGAGCGCTGTTTGCGGGTGGTGGTTGTGGCCATAGTTGTTGTCGTCTCCATGATTGTGGTGGACATGTCAGCCAGTGGCGTGGTGGAGGTGGTGTCAGTAGTGAGCACCGAGGGTACATCGCCCACCAGCCTTAGATTGCCGTGGGTCTGGACATTGGGGTCACCCTCAGCTGCCAGTTTGAGAACCTGCAGGCCGTTGTAGTACAAGCCTGAGATCTGGCCCTGGAAGTGGCGCCCCTTTTCTCCACCGCCACCGATTTTGATGAACGCCTGGCTGTTGAAGATGGTCAACTGGCGACCTAATATACAAGCGAAGAAGATGAGGAGGACAGAAAATGCAGTAGAAGAGAAAGTAGTGGAGGGAAGAGAGACAAAGAGAAACCATGGAAAGAAAGGAAAAGAAGAGCGGAGAATACAAATCAGTCATGATCTCATGGTGAGTTTGAACATGAAACACACAATAATAAACAGGAATAGTGTGAAACGGGAGATAGAAGGACTGTTTCAATCACGGGGGATTTCCTGGTTACACTTTAGGGAGAATGGACCCTGGCTTGCTGCAGGTTTAGCTATTATGGGGCTGGGCACGTGCCTCTTTCTCAGAAAGGCAGTCTGAATCTGGCAGACGAATAGATTGCAGGGGCAGTCGCAGCTTGACCCTGAGACTGAAGGTTCACAGCGGAATGCATCTCATTTGCCCTGAGATGGAATACATTAGAACAGTGCTGGGTCTGTGTCATTGACCTCCAATGCACCTGAGCTGCACAGTGATAAAGTACCTCTGCCAGCGGGAAAAATGTCACCCAGCTCTGAAATCCAAAGGGGGAAAATAAGATCCTCAATGGAAGGAAATGTTTAATTCAGCACGGGCTGTCCTCAGTGGTCATTACCATTCATCTGGATGGATAGATGGATGATGTGGGGGTAGGGTTGACCATTTAACCAGGGTCCAATACTAATGTGTTACCAGGTGGAGGGGAGGGGGTCTGACAGGTGTAGTTTTTCTCCCTGTATTTTCTCAGCTGATGTCACTTTGGCTTTATTTATCATACGCTTTCTTTTTTTTTTCTAACCCATATTTGTGTTTCAGCTCTCCCGTGGGACATCCCATCATAACAGGTGGACTTATGAAAATGCTGACCCCTATAACCATCCCTGTGGATAGGAGGGAAGAGGGAGTGCAGAGCGTGGGGATGGGAGTATTATTGTGGGATACTGTCGGAAAGAAGTGGGTTAAAAACAGACTTGATGAGGTAATTACTTAGAGAAGGACAAGAAGCCAAAGAGCTTTTTTATGGATTAATCAATCCCTGTAAGGAAAGAGGGAGTGTGTTTGTTTGTAAAAGGAATACTACACTGATGTGTGCATTTGAGAGCGAAACTTAGACTCCCAAGAGGAGGGAGGCTACCGACCTCTGACATAAGAGCTCACTGTGGACAGATGGGAGTGTGTGCTTCTGTGTGTGTAGATAGATGCATGTATGCAGATTAGTTACTCACACACGTATGAGAATATAGCTGTGTCTTGATGCATATGTTGGCATATTTCTGTCATTTCCTGACATTGGCCCCAGTAAATGCTACTCTAATTGCATTTAATGATGAAGAATGGGTCTTTTGAATGTTGCTGTTGTTTTCTCTGTAGGACTGCAAGCAAAGAGAGGACTGCCACCTACTCCTCAGCAGCACAGAGACATTGGGGACAGGCCCAGGGTTCCATTTGTTTTCAATTAGGAGAACTGAGAGGCTAATTCATCACTGTAATTATGATTTACTCTCTATATGGATGCACTTGTTCCAACATATGTGTAACACCCAGGTGGGTGAAGTATCAGCCAAATAATGTCTATTAATGAACATGCATGAGGGTTTGTTGGTGTGTGGCACATGTTCAGTATATGTGGATATGTACTTTTTTTTTTTTTTTACAGAAGTTTCTATACAAGACAAATCTATTCCACTGACGTGGGCCATTACAAGTGTCATCCCATTATCAGATCATTAGGTCCGTCAGGGGCCCACAAGGGACCCGGCTCCCATTCCCTAACTTCATAATGATGAGACTTAATGTCTGGCATATGCACTGTTGCCATAATAGCTGAGTCTCACTCTATTATCTCATCACTAAGCATGTTGTCTGTGGGAGTAATATAGCAAACAGAAGGAATAGAAATGGACGCGGGGGCTGGCTGTTAAATTGTGGACATCAGCAAAGAAAATACAGAAGAATAACCATGTTTGTATACATATAGGACAACTGGATCAAAAACTGGCAGACTCACACTCAGGAACACACACATATTGTCTCAACCCACCTCTTATAGCCCCCTGTCTCAGTGTTTCAGTGTCCTTGGCAAGAGGACATATACAGTATGTACAGTACACACCCACACACACATCAGCCCAGAGGGTCTCCCGTTTCAAGCAAGCAGCCCCTGTCTCCAATTGAACCATGGAATGTGAAGAAGGTAAGGACACATCATCACTGGTCGTCTTGGTTTACCAAAGGGCCTCGCTAAAAAAACACCCGACTCTCCCCTGTGTGTTGAGTGAGATGATGTGTTCAGACGGGGGCCGTTTACATCACATGAGTTGAATGTATAATGGTGTCAGAGTTACACCCTGAGCCAGTGACACAGTCAGAAGTAAGCTGTATTGACAAGCAGCTTATGACTATGATGCAGAGTACAGGATTAGTAATACCTTCAAAGGCACATGCATTTGGGTATTGTAACATATTTCATAAAGTGTCCAAGCATCCGTAGAGTGACCTATTTTATCCTCCACTGCTTGTAGAGCTTGGAATGATGCTCTCCTCTTGAACAAAAAAAAGTGCAAGCAGACGAGCCTGGAGTGCAGGAGAGTGCTGCGACGGTCATTTATGCATTGTAGAGAGAGACAGAGGGAAGACGAAAGGTGCCCTCCAGACTAGATGACGGGAAATCAGTGTTTGTTTTTGTAGCTGTCTGCTCAGGATGAGACTCTAACAGGGCCTGATGAAGTTATTGTTTCAGGGTCTGCCGGGTCAAATCAAAAGTGACATGTGGGTTTAGAGCCAATTTTGGAGGCGGGCATGAGTGGGGGGGGTGGAGGGGAAAAGAGGACTGTATGACAAGCAATCACAGAGCTTAATATGACAGAGCTGCATGTAGAACTGCAGCACAGGAGAGTCTTGCGCGCACATGTGTATAAGAACTTATGAAATATGTCAATGAAATGACCTTTGTGTGTGTGATGGCTGGCCTTTTCAAACGGTGCGCATTTGAACATTTATTTACATACACCTCTCCTTTTGTGGGCGTGCGTGTGCCTCAGCACCGTTGTGTCTACTATGTGCACAGTAGACAGGGATGGCTTTGCACACTGATGAGGTTCTATTGGACCAAATTGGTGGGATTGGGTGGCGGCTGCCTCCTGTCTTTCCCTGGGGCCGTTAAGGTGATAGGCATTTAATGGACAGAAGCTTGGAGATGGGAGGAGTCAGATGAGAGGATGAGGGAGTTGGAATGGGTGTGGGGGTGGCAGCCAGCCAGCCAGTCACTTATTATAAGAGACATTTGCGGTTGTACACAAAGCCTTAATTAACTGCAGTGCAGAGATCAGGATGGGGATGGTCAGGGACTGCAGAAACTAAGACAGCCGTGTATCCATCTATCCATTTTCCCTCTAGGAGATGGTTTTTTTGTTCTTCTTCTTTATGTTCTCTGTGTTCCCCTCCTGGCTCTGTCAGCCCCAATCATGTATAGAATGTTCTCACCAGATCCATAGGGAATATGAAATATGCACAGTAGTACACAGAGTCTCTCAAATTTGTCACAACAAAGCAGAGTAAAAATAGCTCTGGGTAATGAAGGGATATGCAGAGGAGGCATTATAACATGTGGAGGAGAAGCCTGAGGAAGACTGAGCAGCTGAACATACACTGCACTTATAGTCATTTTAATCTCGTGGCAAATTTCCAGGGAAGATGGGTGAGGTTTTTATGTCTTTTTATTCCCATTTCAAGGCTTTCCAAGACTGCACTGCCTTGGAACTGTGTACTTTTTGCAGCTTAAATAGGGCATCAGGGTAGAAGAAGGCAGGTACGGTGATTTCTAAAGACATTATCATCCACAATTACACCCGCCTGCCTTCAGTTGGATCACCTGGGGGGCTTAGAGGCTGATAGCCTGGCTGGCGTCACATAGTGGCGAGAAGCGCACTGACTTCGATTTCCTCGCAAAATCATTGCGGTAATGACCCCTACATGTCACAGCGTCTTGTGCAGCTGGGGGAGAGTGTTTATTTTTACATTCATAATCCACTGTGGGATGCATTGTGCAGCATCCCCTCCTTGTAGCTGGCAGGTAATCAATATGAGGGGAGATGTGGACTCCTTCCTACTGTACATTTCACACAGCCTGTCATTTCCTCCTGAGACCTTCCTCATCTGAGTCCCAGCTGGAGGTGGGACGGATTCTCAGTAATTGTAACACATCTTAACGACAACAATGAAGATTAAAGTAAATCATTCTATTAAAGTCATACCTGTTATTTTAATTTTTTTTTTGCTACAGACAGCACTATTTTTATGGCCGCTATGAATCGAAAAGCATGAGAAAGAGAGGCGATAAAAAAAAAAAAAAGAAGTTGGACAGGGACTGAGAGAATGGGGACATGAGAGATGACGGGAGCAAGGGAAGATGACAGACGAGGAGGACAGCGAAAGAGCAAGCCTGCATGAGGGTAGAATGTCAAAGAGACAGAGCCAGGGCACAGTGGGAGTGGGTGACAGGCTTGATAAAAAGAACAAGAGGAATGATGCTGTTAAAGACAATGGCGGGGTAAAGAGAAAGATATAGACAGATACACCTGTGTAAGGAAGTAGTGGAAGGAAGAGTGGTGAGACAAATGGCAGAGGAAGGAAAAGAGAAATGCAGAAAAGTGAATCCAAGTGGTGCATATGCAGGGGATGCTGAACATTTGGTGACTCATCTCTAACTTCCCACTCTCATTTTCCAGTGAAAGTCTAATTACACAGGTAACCTTGTGGTAATGATGGGGTTTTATCATATGTATCTTATTGTGAGGCCATAATTTCCTGCTCCGTGTGTCAGCACCTGTGTTCTATGAATGGAGGGGTTGAAATGACATGCTCAGCTTCAAAATGTACAAGGGCCGGTAGGGGGAAAAAAGACATGGAGGAAAAGAGAAGTTAAAAAAAATCTAAAAACAAAATGATGCCAAAATGTCTTATGTTTCCATAAATGTGCTAAATTGATTTTTGAGACTGGAGTCTTGTGGGAACTACAAAATTATAATACTGTTCCATTGATACGCCATCTGCAGAGGATGGCAGCACACAACATTTTTTCAGTTTTATTTCTTTGTCATAAAGGTATACATTTCCTTCAGTATTATTCTTATTAGTGTTTTTTTGTCATCTGATTTGCTTTTAAGAGGAATCGTAATGATCTTTAAATAAATAATAACTAGGCTAACAGGCTTATTTATGTCTGTTTAGTGATTCTTCAGCATTTTTGTCACAGTAAAATGTTTGGTTAGTCCACAGAATAACCGTGTGTAACATGTTGTTCCGCAGCTGCTAACGAAATAATGTAATGCAAGCAGGGAGTAGTGACTCTGAGCTATTCTGAATTTCAACCATGTGTCTAATTTATTTCTCCTGAAGTAACAGCACAAAACGTAATGTTAAGAGTGTAAAAACATTTTTGGCTTGATTCTTTAGAGTCTGTCTGCACTAAATGTGTCACTGAGGAAATTAAACAAGTTGAAATCCTCTTATTCCTGTAAGTCCTGTTGGCTACAGATATCTGAAAATGCTGCAAGTTTTTTCACCAAAGCTAGGGAGATCGTCAATGTTATGATGAGAGGCGTAAAAACATAGTCAGTTCATTATAAAACTGGGGAAGGGACAAATTACACTATGCCCTGTTACGCTGTTCTCTGTTTTATGACCTTTAACATTCAGTTTATTACAGTCTGTGTCATTCAAGCGTATGTTGGAATATCACAGCCAGAACACTGTTGTTTTCCATTCAAGTTTTATACATTAATGTTTACATTTTGTTACATATTTAAATAAATCTAAATCAATGCCGAAAAATAATCAAATATGAGTAAGGGCCTTTTATTTGTGAAGTATGTAATTCAAAATATAAGGAGAATCATTAGGTCATTCTATGTGGCCAACCTATAAAATATTTATTCATTGAATTTGCATAAAGTGTGCTATATCATGATATATTCTATTAACTGCCTACCACGGATTTCCTCACTTCCAATGGGACTTTACTGTATTAGGATAATTATAATACATTAATATGGTATGCTCAACTTTTTATCTTTCAAGTTTCTAATCTCCACACTGAAGTGGTTTTGATAATATGGCTAATCTACCATTTGATTACAACCTGCCTGGCTGTCTGATTGCATCAGAAATGTTGCCACATTCAGGGATCCCAACAAGCTCTCTGGTGTTAACCACACCAGACTGCAGTCTCCAGTTCTGGGTCGGACTTATTTTACTTGTTATTTACTCCCATCAGAATTGGAGTTTTTGTGTCTGTTCAGTTGTGGTGGTTATTTCAGCTCTGTACATCTGTGTGTCCATCTGTTGCTGGGAACATGGACGGGATCCTTCACTTTGTGACTGCTGCAGTAATATGAGTAATATCAAGTTTGTAGTCACAGCTTTGCATCGCTGCACCATGCTCATCAACTTTTTTTTTTTTCTAAACAGAGACAGAAATGGCTCATCTGCCATGAGCTGTGGTCAGTAATTACAAGCTGGGCTGAGTTGGGTAGTGGGCTGGGCTTGGGCCATGCTCTGTTAGCTAATGCACAGATTGCTTGTTGGAGGCTGTGAAATAATGGCTGTAAGTCAGTTTCAGCCATGACAATGAAGGAGAGGAAGGGAGGGGAGGGGACGGTGCTGTTGATACAGTTCTCTCGGCCAGCTTAGCCCCTCCCCTCACTGTGTGCAGCTAACCTGGAGGAGGTGAACAGTTGAAAGGGAGGAAGAGGGAGATTGAAGGGGGTATGGGGAGGTGAAGGGATGATCTAGGTGTAGCATCACTGGTGAATGGGACATGTAAAGGACTGCAGTTGGAGAGAGCGCTATCCTTCTCCCACTACTATCATCATTACGCCTGTCTCATCCTCCTTCCTCCTCTGTTATCTCTGAAAGAGGAGGGACGCCATATGGTTGCAAGGAGCTTCTATCTGAAATGTTTTCTCTTAACCAAGTAGCGGGGTGGGAGGGATGACCCAGAATACACCTCTGTCAATACACGGCTTTGTGATGTGCACAACAGAAATGCTGGACTTCTGCGCACACAGTCTTTATGGGTTTGTGTTCTCAAATCCTCCATGTGCCTGAAGAATTTCTAGTATCAGTATCAACAAACAGGCACTCCTCCTATTTCCATTTTCTTCTCCAAAGGAGAAAAGTCTAAGGAGGAAGAAAGCCGCAGAAGACTGGAGCATAATGAGGGTGGGGTGGGATGCTGACAAAGTCGATTATGAAGTGTTCCCAAGTTATCTCGTCTGCACAAGGCTCTCTTCGGTAATTAAGAGCGTTTTGCTTTTTTAGTCCTCAGAAGTTGGGCTGGTTTTGGAAGAACACTATGAATTAATTGTGTTTGACAATAGAGCTGAGGATCCAAATGCAGCATGAAGTTAGACTGAAAGCCTGGTGTGGCCGTGTGGAGCCCTGAGGTCCTTGAAGGCAGCTGAGGGCGCTGAGATTGAGGTGATGAATCTATAGCGCTCAGGAGACAGTAGATTGGATTTAATCAGATGTGGGTGTATCTCTGATATCTGTAGTGTAGATCTTTAACAAGTGATACTGTCGCGGGAGAGACATAAAGAGAGATAGTGATGTGGTTAGCTGGGGACAATCTCTCTTTTTATTCACTCCAGCTGTGACTGTACTGTTTTTAGGCCATTTCATGGTAGGGGACCGTGAAATAACTGCATTGTGGAGCTTCATCCCAGCTACGGAGCTGCTTTTTGAAATGTCATTGCTGCTCATGAGCAAGCACGCTAAAATTCATACAATTTCCTTAACTTTCTTCAAATATGTCCATGATAGTGCAGAGAGACCAAATAAAAAAAAAATTATCTAATATGACTGTAGATCTCACAAAGTGTAAAGCTCACGGTGAATAGGGGTGGAATACAGACGCAGAGGGATTGGCTGTGGCTCTAAGTGAGAGCATCAGTGAAATGAAGTTGGGAGCAGATCTGGACCAGCGCCTGGCCTGGAGATGTTGATTTGGGCTCTGGCCCCACACCAAGTGGGAGGACTTGATTGCTTTCGATTAGGGAGTGGAGGAGCTCATACCAGGTCATTAAACACTGAACATTAAACCTGGTTCTCAAGCTTGCTTTTCAGGCCACAGAGAGCTGATGTCCAAGTCCTCCTCCTGTCTGCTCTTCTCGGTGCTAGTCTAGCACAACTCAGAGCTTGATCATCACGCTGTTCAAAAGCTCCAGAGGGAGTGTCTCCTTGCCAGAAAAAGATGAGAAGCTCCAATTCTTCAGGGAGCTTTATTCACTTCCCTGCTCATCTGCTAAAGGAACAACTGAGGGAAATTGATTCTTGCTGGTTATTTGTAATCTTTATTTTCTAGTGGGGTTCCCAGCGGAGATCAGGAAGCGGCAACACATTATTACTGTTTCTGAAGAAACAAGCAACACTGACGAAAGGAATTACTTGCCAGGCTTTCAGCGAGGGCTGACTTTGATGGTCAAGGAGGAATAATGAAAGACGATATAAGGAGAATGGGAAGTAGACAGGGCAGGGAATGAGAAGAAACCTGGGGTGACAGATCCGTCATACAAAAAGCGAATGATGCATCTGAGTAAGTTTTGGCTCAGATAGAGCTGTTGGAAACTTTTGGGAGTCTGATTTTTCCCCTCCATTGGGTCCCTGTAATGGCTGCCGTTTTGGATTTAGTCAGCACGCACAGAGTTGGCCAGAGATGTTCACTCTGATCTGCCTCACACACTGTAGGGGAGATGGGATAAGGGCTTCGGAATGAGATGCAGTGACACAGTGCAGTGCCACAGCAGTGCTCTCCTTCAGGACACTGCAGGCTTTGATGACTTCCATTATACCCTGAGAGTGATTGTGAGCGATTAGCATGACCATTCTGTCCAGTAAAACCCACACATGAAGTTTATTATGCACACTTTTTAAAGTATTGATGAAAGCCGGAAGATTTTTTCCCCATGCCTGTAGCATTTCACAGAATTGATGAACCATTTTAAGCAGAGTGAGGAAACCCAGTGGGCTGATGGTTTTGTTCTCTCTGGTCAATAGCCTGAAAACAAGTGAAGACCTCTGAGGCCTCAGGTTTGGACACCAAAACCACATATTGGTAACAGAGGCTGGACCATTACTACACAGCTATTAAATGAAAAATGATCCACGCTGTTTACCACAATCTGTTCTCATTAAAACGTTCATACACCACTCACACTGTAGAGCAAATGACATACAGAACAACAGTATTGAGAACCTTTGCACGTGAAACACAGTCCATTTCGTCAGCGGTGAAAACAATAAATGTTAAAGGGACCTTCTTTTATTCCTTATGCTCAAAGAGGCATTCAGGTTCATGTCGTTTAAATAGAAGATGATCCAGAGCAGGTGCGTCTTAGATGAATTTGGTGTTATTTACTTTGTTTTAACCCTCTGAGTTTTGCATGACAGGGAGGTGAGGACATGGGGAGATGTGTTTCCACTTTTGGCTTTTAGTTGTAGTTAGATCATAGTTAGATTTATGTTTAGGTTTTGTCTTGAGCGATCACGCAACCTGTCCAAGTTCTTCCAAATACCGACATCCAGGTCCAATTGCGTTCAAATATTAATCAGCATTTATAACAAGGTTATAACTGAGGGCTCTCTCAATTTGTCACCAGCAGGGCAAGGCTGGGAAAAGGCCAAACTGTTGAATTCACTTTGGGGGTTGGAAAGTGCGATGGGATGTGGTAAGAGAAGCCCTCAGTGGTTAGTGTGGGTGGAGTTTGATTTGCTGTTAGGTGGTTAGATTCTGCTTAGCAGTTTCTCAGCTTTAAGTACTAGCCATTTCCTTATCAAAGCAATTAACAGCCTTTAACCCTTTGAGCTCCAAAATGTCCACTAATCCCCCTCATAACCTCATCTAACATGGCCTTTATACAACTAGTATTTTAGAAATGCTTTCCCAAAACCGCTTTGCCTCTTTAGTCCACGACATGCATATGACATTCTCCAACGAATCCAATCAAATTAACAAATAAGAGAAATTCCTTGATCAAAGCCCTCACTTGGAGTTTGACAGGAATAATTTGTTTATATCTTCTTCCTGCTTTATCCCTGTGCTCTCATCTAAATGATTGGATGCAGACTCATTTCAAACTATAGAAGAAAGAGAATTATACATACGGTTTCAAGCTCATTCTCTTTAGAGTTTCAGAGCGTGCACAAATCATTTCATAAGTGGGTAAGTCATTTTTTATTGATCCAGTTTTTCATTCAACTTTCATTTCCCAAGCCTTTTTAATTCTAATTTGTGTCCTGGCTACCCTCAGCACAAGTGCATTCCCGACGCACCGGAGGAGAGCAGAGGAGTCTATAGCAGCTTGAGATGAATGCAAGGATTGTTTTGTTTCCATGAAATAAATATGCAAGTGCTTCATTTATCTTGTTTGTCTGCCACATGAATACTTCATTTTGCTCTCGGAGACAAATGTTATCTTCTGAATCCGTCGTTGCATGTGTTATCATTCACAACGCTGTTTCTTAGGAACCCTAAAGCTAAATTGCTAATGCTTGAAACCTTTAACTCGGGATAATCTCAATATGTCACATATGCAAATGAAATGAACGCTTACAGTAAAGTCTCGGCTCTTTGGACATTGTGATAATCTGTAGCAAAACTAATCAATACGTATAGGCTTTTATCCCTCCACTGTCACTTTCATCCTGTTAAATGGCACCGTATCTACTCTCACACAGTATTAAAATGTGTCTGCAGTGCTTTCACTGCAACACAGAGACTAACGTCTTATTACTTTGTGCTTTGCTTATAGCAATGTTTTTATAAGAATCAACCACCTTCAGCAGCACAAACACACGACACAAGACAAAGACAAAGAGGTTGGGACATTCGGCACTCAAAGGGTTAAAGAATCATTACTTTGATGGGACCACATTCGGCGCTTACGGCTGGTTATGCATGATGTAGGGCAGAAAAACGCGCCCACACGGTCTAATGAGTGTAGAGTGATTACTGATCAAACACTTCAACAGTCCCTTTAACTTTTAGTGACTTTCATGGGGGATTCGTTCTCTTGAATATCCAGTAATCAGGTCTTTTTTTTCGTTTTCATGACCAAGTTCACATCCAGTCAAACAAAAGACACAGGAAAGAAGCAAACGAAATCAGAAGTCTATTTACATGTGGTCAGGTTATTAGGGGGTTATGTCGGGTTATTTGGGGGTTAATTCTCTGAAGAGATGCAGCCCCAGTTTAAGGTGTGTTGGACATAGTCCCTTGAATAGTTGTTCATCAATAGAGGAGAATGTACCACTACTGAAAACATACAGATAATTTATGTTCCAATTATTGCACTCAAACATCTTTGGATTAGTTTCTGTGCATGAGTACGTTTTTGTTTCATTTGATGTCCACAGGTTAAGTTACTATTCATTTTTTTTTCTTGGTGGTTTCCAGATATCAATAGTAAGAAGAAGAGTTATGATGCATCAGCCAATTGTTGTTAGAGTTATTTTAGCTCAGGATTAAAGAGGGAACCTGTATTTCTGTTAAACAGTCAAATTACTGTCACCCTTGTGACATGGAACTGCACCTCCTCCAGAGTGATGGTTAACGGTAGGTTAGGCGGTTAGATCATTAGTGGAGTTAAAGGGATTTTATTACCTTTGTCGAGTAGCCACTCGTCAACTACCCGACCGAGTCGGTATGGGATTCTTTGTCTAGCAATAGCCAGGCGCTCATTATCAAAGTTCCCTTTAAGAAATTTAGAGAAGACAAATTAAGAGAAGTTACAAAAAATCTGGAAGTTGAAAGGTTAGAGGTTAGAAGGGCAACATGGCAAAAGTTTAGCAAGTTATGTACTTTAAATCAGCTTTAGTTAGGACAGGAAGAACTTGAGGATGTGTTTTCGGGTTTGTTTGGTTAGACAAGTTAACAGCATTCTAGTTACCTTGTGTTTAAATTATTTTTAATGTACTAACAAGTTAAACAGATTTATGAAATATTTAGATATTGTATGATTACATTTTAACTTGTAATAGCTGTCCGGAATGCGAAAACACTTTAGAAATGCACAATGAAGTAAATTAAGCTAGAATCACAGACAGAAAAAAGCAATCATTGAACAACAACATTATTGTGAATAATACAACAGGAAAAAAGACATTTCCACGTTAGCATTAAAGCATCGTTATTTCACATAAGCATGAGATATAACAGTACTAGAACATTTCATGGTTGTTTAAAGGATGACACCCTTTGGTCCCAGTTTCACACACACAGAGTTGCTGATTAGCAAATCACCAACTCTCAGATCTGACAACAGTCTGAAGAATACCAGACAAATTCAAAGTGTTGGAATTCTCTACAGGTAAAACACCAAATAAAGCAAAAAGGATTTAGAGAGTCTGTCAGCACACTGCTTCCCAGGTTCTTCGCAGTGCATTAATTGGATACTTCTCAGTGGCACTTGGCAATTAGCATCACTTCATCAGTATGTCAAAGAAGTTTCATCAGTGCTGTACAAACTTATTATCCCTCACTTCTCTTCAATGAACCTCGGGTCAGGCTGTATACGTCTGATACAGTGTCAATAGCGCTGGAATTAGGGAAGATGAAGGCTGGTGGCCGGGTGGGGGCTTTGAATGTGGTGGCAATGTCAAAGCTTTAATTAGGAGTTATTGTCTGTGTTTTACATAAGCTAAAATTGCAGAGCTATACTAACACTGTAATTCCAAAAAAATGAGGTCAGGGAATCCCCAGGTGTCCTTGAGGAGGGATGTCTGGAGGGTTCCCAGAAAATTTGAAATTCTGTCATCTCTGTAATTCGGCGGAAGATGCTCTGTTTTCAACATGCTTAAGCTAGAAATGAAATCAATAATTTGCCTCTTGTTACACACAAGGTCATACAACTTGTTCAAAACCTGAAACACAAGTTAACTGCGACTCAGGGACTAGCAAACAATTCCACAATGATTAGAACAAAAGCAAACGGGCTGCAGCAGTTATCTTGCCTTTGCTTAGTTAATGAAGTGTTTCGTCTGCAAACAGTCTGAGCACCGCAGGCTTTGGGATTCCATGCGAGTCTGTCTTGGGAGTGTGTGACAATGCGGTGCAACTGGGCTTGATGAAAGTTGCTAAAAGTGTCTGCAGAAAGACAAGTTAAAAAGACTAGCGGGGTATTCAGGACCAAAGCAGAGCTCAAAGTGTACGCTGCATCTTAACGACTTCACTTTGCTCTGTGCTGCTGCAGTGATCTAAAATAGACCACCTCTCAGTTCTGCAGTACCTACTTCCACTCCCCAGGGGTCTCTCTACCCACGCCTGCCTGCGCAATAACACCTCACACAGGCCAAGGAGGTGCGTGTATGTACATGTGCATACTGAATGGAAGCATAAGAAGTTGTTAATGCATGGAGAAGAGGGCCATAGTAAGCCAAAAGATAATGAGGATTAGAGAGAGAAAAAGAAGCAGTGGAAAGGAAAAGGACGGGGATAAATGAGGCGGCGGATGGATGGAGAAGTATATGGATGACAGGCAGGATGAATGTGTAAAAGTGGGTGTTTCCAATGTGCCTCATGATTCAGTGTGAATGATATACTACACCTGTAGATGGGTTAATATGTGGTACAGTGACTCACACCTGTACCTCACAAACAGCAAATGAAGAAATACTGTTAAACATATACTTAAAATATAATTAGCATCAGTGCTAATATTTTCCTGCCTGCAAACACTTTTAATAAAGGTGTAAAAATCTAACTACCAGGTGTTTAAAATCCACTTTCTAGCAGTAGAATTGTTGCACATTTTCCATTTTCACTTTCATGGTAATTAACCCTCTTAAATTAAGAGAAATCTGTCATATCTCGTACGCTAGGGTGACCAATTACATTCACATGTTCCCACTACACTTATGATTAGCTAGGTGCTACTTTGAGATGATCCAAGTGGAACGGCAGTACAGCAATTACAGTCCACGACACACACAGCTCCATTTTAGAGATGGCATGGGCACTCAGCAGCAATCTTCGACTTAGGGAAGGAGAAACAGATGCAGCTGGTCACACAGAGGCAGGGAGGCATGGAAAGAATAAGAGGGTGTGGTGGTGGGTTTGCTGAGAAAAGGCGATCAAAATAAAAATAGAGTGAAAGGGAAATAGTGGGAGGCAGTGGTCCTTGGTGAGATGAATCAACCCTGTGCGTGAATGTTCTCCACCTACTGCTGTATCTGCTATCTGGTCCTCCATTTCTGACTAAATCTCCTCCCTCCTCTAGCACTGATTCTGGGGAAAAGTATGGTTCTACAGCAGCTGCTTCCAGTAACAGCCCCGTGAAGGATCCATTTTATCACGCAAATTATAATTTATGATGAGAATCAACTGAAGAGATGGAAGTCCTCCATCTAGTGGCGGACCTCAGGAAATGCACTTTTCTCTGTGTGCCTTCAGTCTCTTTTTATCCCTTCTCTTCATCTGTTTTTACTCATTGTTCATCTACTTCTCTCTCTCCAGCTGCTGCTTCCTGCTTGTTCTTTTCTTGTTCTCAAAAAATCCCTCTTCGTTCTGTCCTTTCTCTCACCCTCCTGCCAAAGTCCATTCTGATTTTCCTTCCCCTTCATTCCAACCCTGCTCTATTCTCTCCCTGTATTTTCACTACTGCACTTCTTTCCATCCCTCCTTTTCCATTATTTCCCTCCTCGGTTTTTCCCTCTCTACCCACAACTGTATGTCCTACTTTCTGCTTTCTTCCTCAAGTGTACTCTGTTTTTTCATTGTCCAATTTCTCCTTCTTTTCCAATGCAGGTTGATAATGTTCTTTCTTTCTTTCTTCAGCCAAAGTGTTCATTTTCTTTTTTTTCCTCTCTCAGTCCCTTCTTTCTTTTGTTACCTTTACTTCATTTTATCTGTCCGTTCCTCCTTCTTTTTCCCACCAACAATGGCTCTGTTTAGACTTTTCATTATCACATGTGCCTCATGTGAGCCACTGCGAGTGATGAGTCTTGTGTTATCACAAGTGGACGAGTGTGAATGCACTCAGGATGCAGGGATGCATTCAGATGTGATTACTTGGACCACATTTGGAGGTGGTCTGGGTCACATATGGCCACATTCTTTGAGCAGTATGTATGCAAATGTGTCCTGGACCAAACTGAAGGACTGTTTACTCCTGTATAAGCGCCAGTACATTCATTCACACACTCGAAAACCTCCTAAGCATTGTCCATGTCTGTCTTTTTTCAAAAGCCCATATTGACATTTTATGGTTATTTGTGCTGTATGGAGAATGCCATGAATACATTCAGTTTGTCTTGTTTCCATTTCCTCTTTTAACTCCCAGCAGACTCAGCATGGGAAGCTCACTTCTGCCTTCCACTGGTTAAAAACAAAACATTTGGTCTTTGCGAACAGAAATGACATGCACATACAATGTGCATTTGCATATAGAGCAGAGGAGTGTGGTCCAATCATGAGTGGTCACATGAGACAGATGTGGAGATGCATTCTAATGCCAGATGTTAACTGACGTACTTTGAGCTATCCATTTATGATCAGATCCTCCAAGATAGTTGTCAGTGCAAGGTGTGAGCAAAGCACACGCAGAGGCTGTTGGGGGTGAGTAATAAATTCTACAAGCGAGGTGTGTGTACATTATGCTAATGTGTGTTTTCCCCCTGGTAAACAGGAGTGAGTGACAACATCCTAATCAACAATGTTTCTCTGGATTTACTTTAAACAAAAAAGTTGGACAAAGAAAAAGAAAGTGAAAATTTGACAGAAGCGATGGAGAGCAGAAAGTGATTGTGAATTTAATTTCAGCAGAAATTGATGGAAAGCCACAGTGCCACAGTGTTATGTTGGACATGTTTCTGTGCCGTCTATACCGCAGTGTCAGAAAATCTAAATTCCTCTGTGTACTCCCTGTTTGTTTGCATCTGTTTGCATTCAGATCCTTGGAGAAATAAGCCATTCGGAGTGAACCAGTGAAACTTTTCCCTTCTCGGTCTTCTCTCCACCAGCTGAAGCCTGCTCTGCATGTGAATGGGGGATAGATTAAACAGTTGGGCCCTCCTCTTCTCCCTCACCTCCATTATCACACTTGCTCCATTCCCAAGACTATTCCCTTTCCTTGATATGAAAGATGGAAAAACAATGCTATCAGACCTGACGCCCAAGGAAATCTGATATAAAGGACAGAGGAAAATAAACCAGTAAATTAAACGACGTCTGAAAGCATACATGTGAAGGCATATATATATATATATATATATATATATATATATATATATGTCACCTGTAGCTACAGTAAATTTATAGATAGATTTTATAGGGGCAGTGATAGGTTTATTATACTTTCTGTTATAAATATCTTCTAGGGCCTGGAAGAGTCTCTTTAGAATTAAGTCAGAGAATTCAATGTACTATTGACTCGCATTATAATAAGTATTTTTGAAGTTTGACCCAAATTACCATACCGTTTTTGCTCCAATTTTGACTTGTTCCTCTCTGCTTGGCTCAAATCCCTCCATAATTATGGGAGTGCAATAATCACAAGTCTATCAAAGGCCTTGGTATGTATTGACCACAGATTCGTGCAAACATAAGATGCTATCCACTGCAACCACTGCACTTACCTGGATTGATCAATTGCGTGAAGAAAAGACTATCATAATCTGATCTTTTTCACTGTATGTTTTCTATGAGGTCAAAGAAATGCTAATCTGGATGCCTAGAATACTGTATGTAAATAGAAGCTGTTTAACACTTGTTCGCACTAGTCATGGACGTATTCTCTGCAAACATGCCTGCAGCTCTGGAGGCCCTGAGGCTCTGATCATCCTCTGAAACATTGATGGTGTCTCCATCCTGGAGTACAGAAGCTCCTGTGTCATTTTCCTGCACCCCATGTTTGGTGCCTCGAGCATCAACTGGACTAACAGTCATGATGGGACCGTCATGGTAGGTATCACAACTGCTGTGCTATGGGCAGGGAAAGGGCATGCTGATTGACTGGCACCTTGGGGAGACGCAAAGCAAGGTACAGGACAAGCAAGGAAGTGCCCCCATGTACTGGGGCTGTTGAGTGTCTGTTTTCGCATCTTGAGGGGTTGAACTCCAGTTCATCCATAATCCAGCCAATGAATCACACACTGTTCTTTTTAGGGCCCAAGCAGTGGCCATGCAATGGCCGCGAAGGCCCTATTGTAATTGTAATGTTTATTATTATTATTATTAT